>JAVTVY010043821.1:0-22118 GCA_036873755.1 Hanleya hanleyi
AACTTTTGTCCGGGCTAGATCTCAGTTACAATTTGACTGACAGCTCTGATACTCACAGTGAATATCCCTAGTAACCCAGAGATGTTGAGTACTACACACACACACTCGACTCTTCCCTGGAATAGATCTTCATCTATGAAGAACTTATTTCGCGTTACGTCATTTCTTTACAGAGTTATGGCTCTTTGAAATTTTGCGTCACTAACTTTTGTCCGGGCTAGATCTCAGTTACTATTTGACCGACAGCTCTGATACTCACAGTGAATATCCCTAGTATCCCAGACATGTGCACTGTCATGTTTATTTCGTGTTACGTCATTTCTGTACAGAGTTATGGCCCTTTGAAATTTTCCGTCACTAACTTTTTTCCGGGCTAGATCTCAGTTACAATTTGACTGACAGCTCTGATACTCACAGTGAATATCCCTAGTAACCCAGAGATGTTGAGTACTACACACACACACTCGACTCTTCCCTGGAATAGATATTGTCCGGGCTAGATCTCAGTTACTATTTGACCGACAGCTCTGATACTCACAGTGAATATCCCTAGTATCCCAGACATGTGCACTGTCATGTTTATTCCGTGTTACGTCATTTCTTTACAGAGTTATGGCCCTTTGAAATTTCGCGTCACTAACTTTTGTCCGGGCTAGATCTCAGTTACTATTTGACTGACAGCTCTGATACTCACAGTGAATATCCCTAGTATCCCAGACATGTGCACTGTCATGTTTATTTCGAGTTACGTCATTTCTTTACAGAGTTATGGCCCTTTGAAATTTTGCGTCACTAACTTTTGTCCGGGCTAGATCTCAGTTACTATTTGACCGACAGCTCTGATACTCACAGTGAATATCCCTAGTATCCCAGACATGTGCACTGTCATGTTTATTTCGTGTTACGTCATTTCTGTACAGAGTTATGGCCCTTTGAAATTTTTCGTCACTAACTTTTGTCCGGGCTAGATCTCAGTTACAATTTGACTGACAGCTCTGATACTCACAGTGAATATCCCTAGTAACCCAGAGATGTTGAGTACTACACACACATACTCGACTCTTCCCTGGAATAGATCTTCATCTATGAAGAACTTATTTCGCGTTACGTCATTTCTTTACAGAGTTATGGCCCTTTGAAATTTTGCGTCACTAACTTTGTCCGGGCTAGATCTCAGTTACTATTTGACCGACAGCTCTGATAATTATGAATATCCCTAGTATCCTGTGACATGTGCACTGTCATGTTTATTTCTGTTACGTCATTTCTTGTTGGTAGAGTTATGGCCCTTTTTGAAATTTTCCGCTACTAACTTTTGTCCGGCCAGATCTCAGTTACAATTTTGACTGGACAGCTCTGATACTCACAGTGAATATCCCCTAGTACCAGAGATGTTGAGTACTACACACACACACTCGACTTCTTCCTGGAATAGATCTTTCATCTATGAAGAACTATTCACCAGATCTTTACTAACTTTTTCTTTGAGGTATCGACCAGCCACAGTCTTGGATCACATATCCCTTCACAGGATTGATGACTGAAGCTGGTACTAGCAAATACTAATCGTTGAGTATTCTCTTGAATCAACATTAATACATATGTGGGTAAATAAATTTGACAGAATTCAGCAGATTTTTATGTCAACCTGTTATTCGCTGGACATATTGTGCTGAGGGGTCAAAGCACCTTTTAGGTGCAGCCTCATGTTTTAGATGTGATATGTTACATTCTCAGAAGCACAAAATTTTAAATTGGACCAATGTAATTCCAGATATACGGGCGTATATTGAAGCCCTTTGGGCTCTTGTTAAATGGAGCAGCCCTTAGGAGAGTGAATGTAAACGAACAAAGTTAAAGGAGATGGTACAATGAGGCGTGATATTTGCCTATTCGTGGTGCGGTTGAAATCGAAAAAATAAAATTTCCTCAAAATAATTGTTTTAATGTGACGACACGAGAAAATATTTTTACACAATATGTAAAGTTCTAGCTCGATTGCGTTCTCATTGTAGTCATGACATGAGATTGAAATCTGCAGCATGTGCTATTTCGTGAAAAAAGGGTCTAAATCGAGGCATTTAAAGACACATTTAGACACGAAAGACCCCTTGGACCAAAAAGATTTTCCAGCAGTGGATATATGCCACCACACATCAAGTTAAATGGCGTTTTGGTCCAAGGGATCCTTCATGTCTAAATGTGCATTTAAATGACTCGAGTTAGACCCATTTCTCACGAAATAGCACATGCTGCAGATTTCAGCTTCATGTCATAACTACAATCATAACGCAAACGAGCTAGAACTTTCACATATTGTGTACATATATTTTCTCTTGCCGTTACATTAAAACAATTATTTATAGGACATTTTATTTTTTGATTTCAACCGCACCACGTATAGGCCAAAATCCCGCCTTATCGTACCATCTCCTTTGATAAATTGAGGAGAGGGATAGTTTGCTCTCCTCAAATCACAATTAGGAGAGCTGTGGTGATAGTGATTGCTCTCTTTAAGGGGGATGTACATCCAAAAATCTGATAAATCAAATTTTCCCATCCCTAGTCGGTCTTTTGAGGATTTCTTCTCCATGGCTTGGAGTATGTTCATGAAAATTCATCCACTTGCCAATCAAGACGCGAGGAAGATATTCCTACGAAGTAGGCTACAGATCGCAAATTGTCCGGTAATGAGTCAGTCAGTCAGGCAGTCAGTCAGTCCATCCAAATCCTTTCGTCGGCAAAATAAGGAGAACCGTTGACATTAGAACCTTGATTTTTGGCATAAACGTGCATTAGGGCATTGTTACCAGCAAGTTCTGATCTGAAATAATTCTGATTAAAATTAGATTTATAATTAACACTTCAGTATATTGTTATAGATAAATGTATACTGTAGCCTTTAACGTGTATCCTATTTCACATCCAAACACTTCATCACTGACCACATTCAGGTCAAATTACCCACTGCTGCTAAAAATACCCTGTCATTGATGTTTCCACTGTATGCCACATGGCCCTATTAAACAGAGAGTGTGCGACTTGGATTCAAGGGTTAAGACTTTGGAGGGAAATACAATTTTGACAGCAGAAATATGACCCCGCCATTTGCTGATTAGAGCGATAAAACAGGGTAGGCTAAATGGACCCTTTTCAATGCAGTATTTCTTGGCATGGATGTGAAAATGAGGACATACTTTGGGGTTTTTTTGGTACCTCTTGAATATTGACTATATGTCACACTTGGATATAATTTGAACAAAAAATTACATGTGTAAACAAAATATATCTAAATTTCTCTTGTCATTTCAAATCTTGATCCATTTTGATTCCTTGATTAGGGGATACAGAATCACTGCCACGGAGTGTGTTGGTATGTCACAGCAATTCCGATTCACACAACGAAGCTGAGGTGGTTTTAACGTTTATCAATGAAGAAAATCACCGATCAACCGCCATAGAATATAATGTGAAACAAGAAAACCGGAATAGTACATTCATCAGATTGCCGATGCCCAAAATGTGTTGTCTCATATATCTAGATAACAACGTGATGTAGAGACGCTATATATTCGTCTTTGTACCGGTTATGCTCAGGACAATGACATAGAATCAATTATTATCTTGTGCATAGAAGGTGTTGGTCTTGAGTTGAATTACCGTAAACTACATAAATGCTACCTTTCTACTATAGTACTATATATAAAAATTTGTTGTATTGTTGGGAAAATAATGTGATTCAAAAAGTTGTTTTGATCCTGTACAAGGGCACTGAAAACCATTAAAGAGATGTAAATGTATTTTCACACGTAAAGCTTGAAATCTACTGAACCTATATTATTCAATCTGTTTCCTTTAATTAAAAAATTGTAAAATTAAATCGGCGATCGTTATTTATTTTGGAATGAAGGCGCATTAGGAGACTGTTACCAACAAGTTCTGAGCTGACCTACTTTTGATGAAAATTTCTGGTGATTTTTGATGAAAATCACTGGCGATTCTGACTTGGGCGGTGCCCATCTTAATATAGGCAGGATTTCAACTGGGGTGGGGATTTCCAAGAGTTCAGTTCGCGTTCGAGTCCTAATGCCTACTGTACTTCGTAGGTCCTGTGACGTTAGTCACACTGCCATGTTGAAAGAAGAAAAATGAAAAATAATTATTTACATTTATTGTGTACATAATTTTAGTCGATGTGACCATCAATCGGGCTTAACTCAGTTAAGTATAAGTATTCCAAATTCTGTTTCAAATTGATCTAAGAGTGTCGAACAAACAACCGGAGTGATAGTGGACCAATATATGACCTTGACCTATTTTCTAAACGTCAAATTCTATATGTTAAGTCGAAGATCTCTGAATTTATTTTCCGTATGCAATGAAGTTGGAATAGACCAGAAAACTGTTGAAGATGACTGACCTTGATCTATATTCTCCAAGATCAAATTACTTATTTGATTATGAGCTATTGTGAAGAGTACATTGTATATTTAGAGCTAAGAATTTGGTCATGCTCTGGCAGAAATGCAGTGCAAATGTCTTCCCATCCAAGAAAGCATTGGCAAAAGCTGACCTGGCCTAACTTGCTTTGTATTTTCTATTTGAAAGATCTACAGTCAACCGTCTTAGATCAAATTTTTGTTAATCTAGTTGTCGAAGTTCTAAAAATACATCTTATACAATGCATGCTTACGGAGTACAGACAATGACTGATAGCTGAGGGGTATTGGGGCCCAGCAGACGCCAAAACAGTCCAGGTTTTTTTAACAATTTTCATATCCGCAGCACCTATTTTCTTTGATCATTGCTTTCAACCCCATGCATGGAGTGGTTACTGACTCAGCTGCCTTCATCTCAACGAAATCATTGATGGGTAAAAATAAACACTGCTACAATATGTCAAATAGACAAGAACTCCTTAGCTGAAAGTCCGAACCGATGCAATGGGGATCGCCAGCCACACTAGGTGGCACGCTAGTGCTCCACCAGGTCGAGAAGACGTGGCGTCGTAAAACGAACAATTAGAACGTCCTTACATTATGACGTCGCCTTTGTGACGTCCAGAAACACGACATGGGCATACGCCATTTACCTCTTGGTACATGTGGCCAACTGGCGTCTGAGTTCGGGCTGGCGAACCCCATTGGTGTAATATGACCAGTCGAGTGAAAAAGGAATAATCTTCTCTTGTTTTGCTGTTGGTCCATCAGCTGACACAGCGGTGTAGCAGCATTACATGGTAAGAATACTCAGCAAGCCCAATCACATGTTCGGCTATTTCCGTATTGGCGAAACTTAGCCTCTCGCATAGAATGCACAAATCCCCACCGGTTGGGAGCGTTTGTAGTCCACCGGCTACGAAATAGTGCATTTGATAATCCAGCAATCCGGTTGCATTTTATTGTGAAATGAAGTTAATTTTAACCAAAAACAACATAATTCATTCAAATTATACAAAAGTATTTCTATGTTCAGTTGAATAATAGCAATCTATCCCCAGAGCTCACCAGCTGCACCAATACGGAAACAGACGAAGGCGAGATTGATTCCGCTGAAAATTAATTGCGTGCATGATAAGATTCTTTATCGTACTGAAAACCCCATTGGGAGAGTACATAACACATAAAAAGTAGAACAAATAAGAAAGTAAACAAACCTGTGCGACGTGATCACGTTTCCGCTCCCAGAAACCCACTAGGCCAGAGGTCGCTTTCGCAGCTAGTGAGTTCTGGGGCTATTGCAGCAAGCCAGCTGGAAGTTCAATGTCTGCAAGAATTGTCTTCCCTGAATAAGTTCTATGATTTGTAAAAAGGCTTAACGGTATTTGGGATGGACCTGGCTTGATCTGATGTTCCTGTGACCGTAGTTCCAGAATTATAATATACAAAAAAGATCGGTTCTTGTACGAATGTGTATAATTTTTTTGTCCTACCTTCATCTATCCATGCTATAGGCCTACACATCATAGTAACTGGCAAAAATGTGTTCAGTCTACAACAATATATCAATGAATTCACTTTTCAAAGAAAACTTCTATATTTTCAAGAAGAATAATATTCTTATATTTTCTTCGTTTGTTAACTCCTGCTCAAGAATAAATTTATTGGTTAAGAAATCACTTTTCTTATGTAAGAAATTATTTCTTGGGCAAGAGGGATAAACTAAGAAAATATGAAAATATTTTCCATTAAGATCTTCTATAAGAATATTTATCTTGTGTGTCTCTCAAGAAAAGTTTGGTTTATACTTGGTGTAAGAACGCACAAGACAAAACCTACAATAGCCTGTCTGAGCTCAACAATGTGTCTAGACGTTACCCTTTTCAGCTGCACAAAAGCCTCAACAATGCGTTCTTACACCAAGTATCGACCTAAAGTTTTCTTGGATGAGAGAAATAAATATTTTCTGCTGAATTTGGAAAAATAAGCAATCCATAATTATTAAAAAGCAACAGAAGAGTTCTTTAAACCAATCCTTTTCATGCAAATATTCTTGCTTTATCTTCTGTACTGATTTACCCTAGCTGTTATAAAGTCGATGCCAAATTTGTCTTATTTCAGAAAATTCAAGATCTTTTTCATATATCGATGTAGACCCGTTAGGGTCTGATGACCCTAAGGTCATCCAGATATATATAGGGGAGCTGTAACTCTTGTAACAGAAAGTGCCCGGTTTACTCTTGCACAAAACAAAGTTCTTGCACTGAAAGAAATAGTTCTGAAGCTTTTTCTTCTTGATAACCTTTTTTTTGTCTTTTGAATTATTTTTGTTGTTCTTTTATGTAAGCTGAATATAGTAGGTGTGTCTTGATGTTTTTTCAAGTGCTCAGTTGTTGTTTTTGAGGGTTTGCTGTTTCTAGGTAAAAAGTATGTCGTCTGCTAGACCAGAGACTGTCGTCTGCTAAACCAGAGACTATAAGAGGAAAATGCTGGTTGATTTTTGGTCTGTGTATGTCACAATTTTTTTTGACATGAAATGGCTTGTTTGGTCAATTTTAATGTATATTTGTTGTATACTGCATTTCCAATTTCATGTTCCTCTTCACTTTCCTCATTTCTTTGTTTTCACTGTGTTTGAAAGGAAATTTTGGCAAATGAATTTGAGAGTTTCCCCTCCTTGAGACCCTCTTCAGCAATGTAACATAGCCACTGAAGCCAGTGGTTTTCATGTACCTACAGCAAAGTGTGGGTAGCTTTCTAGGTCAGTTCTTCTGCTGACCCAGTTTTGTCAGCTTTAACAACTAATATACATGTACAAGTAGCTTACTCAGAGTAATATTGGCCATAAATTCTTTTGTCATTAATCCATGATATGGTAAAGAGTTAATTACCAACAGTTTGATCAAGTGTCATATCCAAATCCTCTAACCAGCCCTCTTCCATAAAGAATTAGAGCATTTCCACAAAGTGGATGCTCTTATGTTTTCATGAGAAACGGCTCCGCCGGACGGTAAACGTGAATATCTCTGAAACCGTTAAATATTTTCGGGTCAGACTTTGTGTGCTATCTCCTCAGGCCTGGGAAATTTGTCTGGTTGTGTTTCGATATCCGCTGCTCACCACTAGGTGGCGTTGTAGTCGGAGTATAGGTAAACCTGTCTCTGACGATTTCGTCTGAACGGCTTGTCTGATTTCTTTGAAATTTTATTACAATGGTCTTGAAGGATAGTCAATGTGCTGAAAAGATTTTGGTGTAGCTGGCATAACTATAAATGCAAGTTTTTTGCGTCTCAAAAAAACAGTTTTTCGTGAAATGGAAATTAACCAATTCGCTTGGAGAAATATTTAAAAACTGTTCTATTCTAGGTTGCCAAGCATAAATATAGGATTGCCGACATGATAATTCCCTTTCGGTGCGAACCAATTTGCCATTTAAATGAAAAATCTCATTTATCTGACTTAACATCAAAACCTCCATAACCATTATCACGATTAAAGTTTTTTCTATTGAACCCTTATGTGCTATCTCCCTAGGGCTTTAGATTTCACCTGCTTGTTTTTCGTGGCATTTGGTCGTCACTAGGTGGCGCTATAGACATGAATGCAGGTAAACATGTCTAACATCATATCTTCTGAACAACGTGTTTGATTTCCATGAAATTTGGGTATAATGATCTTGCAAGATAGGCAAAGGACTGACAAGATTTTGGTGGTGTTGGCGAATCATGGAGATGCATTTTTGCATCTCAAAATAATATTTTGTTTTCTCAAAAATGGAAATTTGCTTCTTAATCAGAGAAAAGTAATTCTATTTTTCTGAACATGAATGTAACATTCCCAGTGTTATAATTCACATCCCTTGTAAGCCAAATGGCCAGTTTTTAGCTCATCTGGGCCGAAGGCCCGATGGGCTTATGTCATGGCCTGACTGTCCGTCGTCCGTCGTGCGTCGTGCGTCGTCCGTTGTGCGTAAACATCTTCTTCTCTGAAACCGCTTGGCCGATTAAGCTGAAACTTGGCATGCATGTTCCCCCAATGAGTACACCAGAATTTGTTCATGCCGTGTCGATACGATTTTAAATATGGCCGCCATGGCGGCCATCTTGAATTTGCCATTGAAACATTGTTATCGCGATTTCTCAGGAACTGCTGCATAGATCTTTCTCAAATGTGGTACACAGGTTCCCCTTGGGGTCTAGTTGTGCAAGATACCTGTTGTGGTCTGATTCACAAATCCAATATGGCCACCAGGCGGCCATCTTGGATTTCCCCATGAAACATTGTTATTGCAATTTCTCAGGAACTACTTTGTGGATCTTCCTCAAATTTGGTACACAGGTTCCCCTTGGGTACCTTTTCTGCTCTGATTCGAACATCCAATATGGCCACCAGGCGGCCATCTTGGATTTCCATATGAAACTTCGTTATCGTGATTTATGAGGAAGTACTGCATGGATCTTTCTCAAATTTGATACACAGGTTCCCCTTAGTGTCTAGTTGTGCAAGATACTTTTGTGGTCTGATTCAGAAATCCAATATGGCCTCTTGGATTTCGAGATGATTTCGATTTCTCAGGAAGTACTGCATGGATCTTTCTCAAATTTGGTACAGAGGTTCCCCTTGGGGTCTAGTTGTGCAAGATACAATTTGTGGTCTAATTGGAAAATCCAATATGGCCACAAGGCGGCCATCTTGAATTTGCCAGTGAAATCTTGTCATCATTATTTTTCGTTAACTACTGCATGGATCTTTCTCAAATTTGGTGCACAGGTTCCTCTTGGGGGTCTAGTTGTGCAAGATACCTTTTCTGCTCTGATTCGAACATCCAATATGGCCACCAGGCGGCCATCTTGGATTTCCCTATGAAACTTCGGTATCGTGATTTATCAGGAAGAACCGCATGGATCTTTCTCAAATTTGATACACCGGTTCCCCTTGGGTCTAGTTGCGCAAGATACAATTTGCGGTCTGATTGAAAAATCCAACATGACCACCAGGCGGCCATCTTGGATTTCCAGATGAAACATTATCGCGATTTCTCAGGAACTACTGCATGGATCGTTCTCAAATTTGGTACAGAGGTCCCCCTTGGGGTCTAGTTGCGCAAGATACAATTTGTAGTCTGATTGAAAAATCCAATATGGCCACCAGGCGGCCATCTTGGATTTCCAGATGAAACATTGTTATCGTGATTTCTCAGGAACTACTGCATGGATCTTTCTCAAATTTGGTACAGAGGTTGCCCTTGGGGTCTAGCTGTGCAGGATACCATATATGGTCTGATTGAAAAATCCAATATGGCCACCAGGTGGCCATCTTGGATTTCCCCATGAAATTTTGCTATCGTGAATTCTTAGGATATTACTGCATGGATGTTGATACACAGGTTCCCCTTGTGGTCCAGTTGTGCAAGATACCTTTTTTTGGTTCATTTCGAAAATCCAATATTGCCGCATCTTGAATTTCCCATGAAACTTTATCATAAAATCTCAGGAAATAACTGCATGGATCATGGATTGTTCAGGGGGACAACACAAGTTAGAAACTCATCTATTGCAGTTCTTTAGTAAAAATTTCTCACAGCTACTTTCTCCAGTTACAGACAGATGACCTACAGTGCCATGGCACTATCTTTTACATCTTCGCAGAGAGATGGGGGTATGTCTTGGTTAGGCCATACCTCACCAGAAATGTCCTGTTACATCTCATTGCCATCGTAACAACCCAGTCGCACATATTTCGTACTCGACATGTCTCCCCCTGGTGCATATACCCACAAAATATTGGAATCGTAGCTAAGGTTAAAAACTGTCCAATGTACTGTCCGGACACGAAGTGGACAGATGGACGAACGACTGCAATCACATAATAAAAATTGGTTCTGGTTATTGCTTATACAGCTTACTGACAATCACACATTATATTTTGGTATAATTGCCTTTATTCCGTAACCTTCAATTACAATCATGAATTTGCAGCTTGACCTCCTGTGAAATCGACTATGTTGCCATTTTGTTCAGGGGAGACAACGCAAGTTAGAAACTCATCTATTGCAGTTCTTCAGTAAAAATTTCTTGCAGCCACTTTCTCCAGTTATAGCCAGATGAGCGCTACAGTGCCGTGGCACTATCTTTTAAATATATGAAATTCTGAGACTTGAATCCAATATCTACATTCCCCAGGCCACATCTGAGGATTTTGCGTCATCTTGTAGTTTCGTAATATTGTTCATTGAGTAGCACTATAGGCAGTAAACTTATATAGCACAATTTATTGGCATTTCATTTGTTCATGAAGTTTATTATTGCCAGACAGACAAAGGATTTCAAAGGACTGAAAGTTTTTTTTTTATTGAAATTGAAGGGCCACCTCTCATAAGGATTTTGCAGCCCATTAACATAATGCTTGATTTATATCTCATTATACATTCGTGTTTACAATTACTAATTTTATTAACATTATGGTTTAAAAATGGATTGAAAGGACATTGGTGCTGTTAGCGCTGGCATATACATGTGGCATAGGGTATAGTCAGCTAAATATATCTAAATCTAGGCTACTTCAACCCCTGCTTACTACTCTCTAAAATAATTAGATTGAAAATTCAATCTATCAGATTGGAATTAGTGACCAATCTATTCGATTGAATATTCCATCTATTAGATTGAAAATTTCAATCTAGTAGATTCAATTTTCTGTCTACAACCGATTCATTTTTATCGTTTTCAATCTATTAGATTGAATATTTTCAATCCGATAAAAGATTGGTCACTAATTTCAATCTGATAGATTGAATTTCAATCTAATTATTTTAGAGAGTAGACCCTCACACATGTAAGATCTTAGACGAAATGCAAGAGCACAATGTGGGGGATCATGGATGAGAGAGAGAGAGACATTCATGGTTTTAACAGTGATAATGGGTGTGATTAATTATGTATGTTTCATAGGATTAGTCCTCATCTCTGGCCGTACCTAGGCAGAATATGGGTTTGTCATAGATATAAGATCGGTCATAATATTTAGGAGTGGCAAGTCACATTCATGACCTCATATTTTCTCAGAATCGAGCAAAAGCCAGGTCAGCAGTCCTATATTTCATCCCCTTTGAACAAATATGTAAGCAAAACTGGAGAGACGCCCATGTTTCATTCCCTCGAAGACAACCAAGAGATCATTCTACAGCATATCTCCCTTATAAGCTTGACTTTTCTATGAACAAGTCGAAGCATGCATCCGTCTGTTGCTGTTTTTTTCAACGAACCGTTTGAGCACTATTTGTTATGTACCAGTACGGAGTACACAGACCTGGATGGAGGATCAGGATTGCTATTCATCACTCGATTTTGAATCGTGCGAACATGAAACTTGCCAATCTTTTTGCGAACAATGTCAAATGTTATTAGAAGGGAGGCTGGGTAACCAATGCATTGCAGCGAGTCAAACTGTAACGCGCAGAATTCTAGTTCATTTGCTTCTGGTATTATTTTGATAAAAATACAATACTTGACTATTTAGGTTTTGCCCAAAAACCGTGGTGAAGTTCAGATGTATGCTGATGATCACAGGCATGACAAATACCAGTCGTTTCTATGATTCCCAGACATCGATATATAAAAAAGCCTATAGGCTCTAGTTTACTGTGAAGACCCATTTATAGAGTCGTCTAAAAGCCTGCAGTCTGTGTAATTAGTTACTCTCCTCGTCTCACTGCTGAATCCCTCTTCTACAAACTGTCTAGGGGAGCAATTTTCAGCTCTCCTGCTATGCCACATTCAAAGTTTGGTGTTTAACACCATTATCATTGTACAAAATCATAGTGAATATAATTATGTATCATTCAAGCAATTCATTACACTTTCCTTTTGTAGCTTGAATCCAAATGGTGACCACATTTTGCGACTAAAATTCAGGAGAGTGGTGCAGATGTACCGGTACGTCAAATCTCGAAAAGTCGGGATATGATGCTGTATAATACAAATTAGCCCATATAATCTCCTGACAATGTTCTCCATTCTATTTTGCAGGTGTGATTGACAGTGCGCAAAAGGCGTACAATGACGCTTACGTCATAGCGAAAGCCGACATGGTGCCCACTCATCCCATTCGTCTGGGCCTAGCACTTAACTTCTCCGTATTCTATTATGAAATTCTCAACTCTCCAGAAAAAGCCTGTCATCTAGCTAAACAAGTAAGTATCGGGCGCTCCTAAGCTTCGGAAGGAAAAACGGCAAAAACTGAAGGAAAAACATCCGCTCAGGACTGAAGAAAAAGATCCAGGAGAGAAATGCTTCCAAATATGAAAGCAAAACCTACCTATCTGAAGATAAAACAGCCATCCTGTATTAAAAACACCATTATATGTCACTAAAACAACACACACTTGTCGCAGGAATGAAACTTCTTGGCAACAACTCTGCTGTGGCAAAATTCATTGTATTCATGGCATGTCCGTTTTGTTCTACTTTGAGTATCAAATCCTGGGATAGAATATCTGGGAGATACCGTCTTCAGCCTTTGATAATTCGGACTTAATCAATCCAGACATCCGAACCAAATTGAAATCGACAGCGGAGTGACGTGCACGGTAAAGTGTACAGGTCACTAACAAACTGCAGTCAGTTTGAAATGAACAAGCCTTTCAATTGAGTTGCGCCACCCAATGAAAATGCACTGCATGGTGCACAGCGTCAGAGCCTGGAGAAGGTATCTTCGAGATATTATGTCCCAGGATTTGATCCCCAGAGAGAAGTATTCCGAATTCCGGATGACAAATGACACTGCCAATCTGGTAAACTTCAATTTCTAGTGGAAAAAGCAGAAATTTTCTAATAAATCGCTGAGCTGCAAACGACCATCCATCGAGAACCCCTACAATTTGGTACCTTGATTTACGAGAAAATTACTGATATTTCCATTGCCCCTGGTTCAGATAGTGTCATTCTATGATGTGTTGGTGACAGAAAATGTTGTTGTTTTTTTTCAAGTTTGGATATTTTTTCTTTATTCATGCATTTTCTTTGATCTTTGGATTCATTCCTGTCATGGATAGCATGGCTTTTTTCTGCAAGAGCTGATTATTTTTCTTTCGTTTTGCGATCCAGAAATTAAAAGAAAATTTGAATATTGTCAGTTGATCGCTATATGCAGGTCTCGAGGGTGTCATCCCTGTGAGAAAACTGTATTTGTGCTGTTTGAATCGAGGGATATAAATATCAGCCAATGAACGGATGATGAGAGAAATGGGTTCACCGCTTTGTTAAATATCCGAGAGTCGAGGTTATGCAGAGAAAAATTTGTACCTGTGACTTGAATAATCAGATCATCCCTAATGTATTAGAACTTGACTTGGACGGAATCAAAATGTCTGGCTCTTGCTCACTCAGATATGGGCATATATTCGAAGAGGTCTTGAGTTCACAAATCAGGATGCGCTTTGAAAATCCTAATAGTGATCCATAGATGTGATGAATAACGTATTGTGGAATTGTTCTCCTATTATTCTTATGACTTATTTCATAACCCTTTATTTAATAGTAAATCTTGATTGTGCAATTATGTTTGTACAGGGATCAAAATTCTAGAAAACATTTATATTTGTCTTAGGTGACAGGTGAGCACCTTTTTAATTATCTCCTCAGAATTTGACTTGAAAATTAAAATATCGAGAAAAGTGGAGAAAATGTTGTTCATAGGCAAAAATATTCAGGTATAATATCTGGTAGGAATCCAGTTTCTGTCAGTTTTCAAAGAAATCAGCCAAAATATATATCTTGAAATATTTTTTCTGCTGGTCACCTGGGACAAGATTATTTTTCTACTCATCTCTCACAAATTTCACCAGACAGGTAGACAGGTGTTATTTTGACCCCTGAGCTGTGAACATGTATATCATTGGATGTGTATTAGTGCGTGTGTGAGAGAGAATCACATTTATCTCCCTCATGGAATAAAGTATTATTCTTATTGATACAAGAGTTCTCTCCCTTCACACAGTACATGATAGTATCATTGCATCATTGCTGTGATTCCTCTTTGCAGGCATTTGATGACGCCATTGCAGAACTAGACCAATTAAGTGACGAATCATACAAAGACAGCACGCTTATCATGCAGCTTCTTAGAGATAACCTCACGGTAAGTAAATCTCCTCCAGAAGCTCAGACTAGGTTAAACTTGTGATCCCTCTTCAGACGAAATCGTCCAATGAAAACAACCAATCATGGTCACATGGTGGCCCGATATTTTCCCATCATCTGCAATCGATTGTAATTCGTGTCGAGTAACTAGGTTATCTCTCATTACCATTAGCTTCTGTCACAAAGCACTCTCGTCAATCACTCGTTGGGCTCATTTGGAAGTTTATTTGTAATAAAGGTGAGCTTCAGCAGTTGTAGTTCTAAATTAGATAGCATTCATTTTGTGGACAGCTCAGTCCTATTTCATTGTATTCAGCGATTTTGAGCGCTAATGAATATTGCATAGATCTGACTTCAGATGCCCAATATAAATTGTACTGACCCCTCATAATAATATCGATACATAATATTTCTATCCTACCAGAATATCAAATTATCACATCGCAAATAATTTTGAAAAATCTCTCCGCATTCGGAACAATTGGTATTCTTCCATCTTACATTCAGTCATCGAAATTAGATTTTCAATGATTTCGCATTTTGCGTAGAAAGTCAACACAAATATATTTTTATTGGCAAGCAAATATATTTTTACTTGCCAAGGAATACAGCGTGTTTTGTGCAAAGAGTTACCTCCCACCCGTGGACTTATTTACTTCAGTGGTTGTAACTTCTTAATTTCAGCTGATTGTTTTGTAATCAGTGAAGATATTTTTCTTTCTCCAAACCATCTTTGATGCAGTCTAAATACGTGCAAGTTCCTTGAATGTGCGGCGCGAGAAAAGTAGACTCCGATCGCGATAACATTCCAGCAGTTGCCGATGTTTTGGTGGGTTAATTTGATGTAATTTTACACATTTGATGTTGGAAAACATTTAGCGGAGGTCAAACTATGAAAGTACCCCATAGTGAAAGTGGTTTTTCGCTGCTACCACATGTCCAAGCTAGCCTCCTCCATTTCCTTTGCAAATTTTATTGATGCCCACTGACAAATGAAACTTGTTAGCTGGACTTAGCTCACGTCGGCAATTAAACATATTGAGCACCAATAATTTACTCGCCACTTTGGCAAAGAGATTGATTACCTTTGCCATCTTGGCGACTAATTGAAACCTTTAGTCGCCATTGTCTGGGGTTTTTTTTTGTGTTGCCAATGGCGAGTAGGCGGCCGTATATTTCGAACAATGACATTGACCCTATTGTTGTGTTTTACAGCTTTGGACGTCGGACAATCCAGCAGATGAGGACTCGGAACAGCAGGCAGATAATAACTGAGATCCAGTATGTCAGCGCAGTGAACAAAAGTCTAGTGTCGTCAACTGGTGACCTATATACAATGTACTCTAACCAGTGTCTCTGTCAAACACATAACAGAGGAAACAGACTACGGGGAATTTTGAAAAAAAAGCAGGAATACATGAATGGTCCCAACAGCACCGCAACTTCGTGAAGGGGATACCTTGAGTTTGAGGACCAAAGGATGTCAATTGTATCGTGTTAACCTTTACAATTTTCCTCAGATCTTCCCAAGGCTTCGTGAACTTTTAGACGTCCGCTCGGAGATCTCTCCCTAAGGTGGTAGTGGTGGCGACGGCACAGAGTTTGCACACATTGGACAGAAGGTTATCCATGAACGACGATTTACAGGCGACCTCCTTTTTTTAGAATCATTGCTGTTCAAATGATGTACCTGACAGCTAAGACATGAAGATAGTATGCTTTTTATCCATTCATCACACACGTGGTAGAATTCGTATATTAAATGATCGAAGCATTTTTTTTTCCGAACACGATGTTCTAACTAACATTGTCAGAATTGCGCTTCTTATATATATATATATGTGTTGTCATGTTATTATTTACATTTTTGTATTAGCATCTAACGGTGAGTAACGACATTAAGAAGTTTGGATTTAGGTTTTTAACACCAGCTTAGAGGTGTTTATTTATTGCATTACCATTTGCTGCTCACACCTGAGTGACAAACCCACCACCGCAGGCATCCAGGGATTTGATGAGGTGTTAACAGGCGTCAGTGTTAAGTGGTAATGCAACAATCACCAATATAGAGGTTTCAAACCCCATTCTAATCAGAATAGACAAATTAACTGGGCAAAGACGTGTTTGTTGCTTCACAAATACCAGGATCACACGACAAACTATATAGCAGAAAGTTAGAATTCCCAGTCATATGTGTGGCTTTGTCTGGTTACCGACAAGTAATTTTGGATTCAGTATC
The DNA here is from genome assembly GCA_036873755.1 of Hanleya hanleyi. Taxonomy (NCBI): domain Eukaryota; kingdom Metazoa; phylum Mollusca; class Polyplacophora; order Lepidopleurida; family Hanleyidae; genus Hanleya; species Hanleya hanleyi. The sequence goes on from JAVTVY010043821.1 coordinate 16,818, forward strand.
AAAGTTTGTTCCTTTCCCCTCCTCCAGTTGATATTGTGGAATGTTGAATGTAAAAGCAGACTGATGAATTGCTGAATTACATGTAGGCCAAGCTCATCTCGTATCACATCTTTTATGACTTGTAATATAGATAATATTATTAAGTTAGCCAGTTGATGGTACAAATAATCCTGTCTGCCATTCATCATCTACCCAGCCTTATTTGTGCTAATCAAGGTCCTGCCATTGAATGGAGTGGTGGGTCAGTTGTCTGTATATGATATGTATTTATGTACTGGTCAAAGTGTACTAAACCATAGATATTAGTCAGATAGTCTGGATGTGCATGGTGTCAAACAGCAGTATATATAACATATTAATATTCGCTTTGTATGACAGACTGCTGGGCAACTCGGCGGCTATTGTTGTGTGTAACTACGGTAACAATGTTAATGATTACTGTGCTATCAGCACTGTGCTACGTTCTGATGTGATGACCAATTAGGCTGCTATGTATTCTATCCATTCATGGATTAAATTTGGATTTTTACCCCATTAATTCTTTCGATATTGAAATATTGTCAGCCGGCGAGTATATGCCTTGGCAACCAACTGTACATTGTCAATTGGAATGCATGGTTGTTCAATGTTACATGTATGCCTATTCAATCATCAGCCAATCAATGTGGATTTCGTGAAAGCTTAAGTGCACCGCAGGACTTCTTCCCAAAATATGAAAACACTAGCCACAACTGTTCCTATCAATGATGCCTGCAGTTCAGTCACACAGGTTGTGTGCAGTTAATCATCAGTGTTCGGAAAGTTAACAAAAGCGACAAGCGTGGAAGAGGAGTTAGCTTTCAGAAAATACTGGTAAGGAGCATCAGGATGATCGTTTATACGGTACGGGTTGCACTCCATGCAGATCAATGATCGCAACCTGCGAATATAATCAACCGCGGGCATTATTGATACGGTATAGTTCTAGCTACGAAAACAACTGATTGGTCAATAAAAAGGAATCAAGTATGTGTTTATTGGCTTATGGAAAATAATGGAAGAACTAAGTCAATTGTCACTGACATTCATGGCTTTACAGCTAGTTTTCCAATATTAAATGACTTGATTGGTTCATTCAAATTATATGAAGAAATCCTTTATCCTTGTTGGCTTGTGGAAAATATTGGAATAACTTCTCGGCAAAGAGAAGAGTTTCTGAAGACCTACACTGGTTTTACAGCTAGCTTTCCAATTCAAAGCACTTGTTTGGTCCATTCAAAATATTGAAAAAAAATCCATTTTTGGTTGGCTTTGTGGAAAATACTGGAAGAGCTTCTAGCCAATCAAAAACGTATAGGAATACCTACATTGGCTGTACTGCTAGCTTTCATAATTGAAAGCACTTGATTGGTCCATTCAAATTTACGAAAAGACATCCGGTATTTTGATTGGCTTTGTGGAAAATACTGGAGAACTATCCAAAGTGTCTGAAGAGATCAATTGACTTGGCTCCTAGGCTATCAGCACAATGAATACTGGTCTAAAAGTTCCACCCAGCACACTTCGGTGCCAAAGGCCACTATTTTGAGCAAGTGGATGGAGAGCAGAGAATACTGAAGCAGTCAGTGGTTGCTTTTAGGAGTGTAGACCAAGTGCGCAATATTACGTTTAGCCATCTTGGAAAATTGCTGTGAGTATTTCTTCACTGCATGCTCAAATCAATGTTCTTCACAGGCCCCAGATGAATATTTTGGGATGGTTTCATTGGTCAATATTGTCTCCCGTCACAGGAGTCATGCTGATTATTTTTAGGAATGACTTATTCCATACCCTGCATTAACGTATTAATGATGCTCTTTGGTTACTTTCACACGACGAAATAAAAAATTTCCTTTCTCAAACTTTTGTTGGGAGTCCGATGTTTACAGCACAACTTTGGTTGGCACTGAAAAGGACCGTAGATAAGAGACATGCACTTAGCAGGCTGGAATAAAATTCTGAGTACCACCAATATGATAAGGTATTATGACTGAGTGATAGAATAATTAATAAGCCTGGCCAACTCTGGAAATTCTAGCAGTTACCGACCATGAAGCGAACTTGAACAGCATGCGAACAGGTTCAAACAAGAGAGGTACACTACTAAATCCCGGGAAATTCAGTTTTAATAAATTAATAGCCTATCAATTAGACCCAGTAGTTCTCTCCCAACTAAAGGAGGGGATAGGAGGAGATCCCCTATCAATGCTCTCCAATCGTGTATGTCCGATGTCGCTATGTAGGATCTTACTGATTCAGTGGAATTTGGTGTTCAGAGCGCCCAGTCCATGAATATTTAACAGTTATGACATCACGGTCGCATTTTAACTACTTCACTTGCAGTGGGGAGGAGGGATATGGTCATAGTCTCCACTTCATCACAAGGTTTACGCGAATAACCAGTCCATAATTCTACCCCGCATTATGGTGCCAACCTGGCGGCATCCTCTCCACAGCGCATGCTCCATTTCACAGGCTCATTGGCATCAGTACACAATTAATTCTGTTACTTGTTATGTATTAGCGTTAAAAATCGGCAAAAATCCAGAAAATTCACAATGCATAAATCCACCTGGCATGTCAATATTTACCTCGTGGGACATTACCAGTGGAAGTCTTGACAGATGTTGACCATGGAAATTTCAAATTACCTCCACTGACAGCTGATTGATGCTACAGAATGTCATTCGATTTGTAAACAGGGAGCCTTCTCACCCTTCACTGATCATGTCTTCATCCACCATGCTTTTTTTCAAAGTGGCCCAAATCAACACCAGGAAGTACAGTTTGAAGACTCATCTGCAAGTTGAAATATCAAGTGTATCAGAAATGATGAAAAATCGCAGCTCATAAAATCCATAAAGATCTGCTCTCAAATTTCTAAACAATGTAGATCGTGGGCACCGACCCGGAAGTGATTAATTGTGCACTGATGCCTGACTGTCAGGAATGGAACCATTGTTAAAATAAGGAATGCTCTCATCTGAACAAACCATACCCATCCCCAAACATTCTTGAGAAGGCACAGATAAAACTATGCACAGATAGAGATTTTACAGCCTATATACCAAGGGTACCCCCTTTATAATTTCCCCTCAGTTTGCCCCATATGACTTAAGACTGAGGTACAAGTAAAAAGTACAATATCTCACTAGCCTGTACATATTTTTCCATCTGGTAAAAAGCACCAAGTCGACAATCCTTCTGCCTATAAAAAGAAGTATAAAGCATTAACTAGATATGTTAAACACTATTTTTAATTATTTTTTTATTATTTTAATTCATTTTTTTATGAAATTATTCAAATTAAAGTTTAAAAATAAAGAAAACTTAAATTCAAAATGTGTCAAACATAATTTGTTTTCAACCTGCTCATTTAGGCTACATTTGGTAAAAATTTCCTTCATGGCAGTGGTTAACTTCTCCATGTAATCAGTGGGTCATCCCAGTAATCTATCAAATGGGATTTAAATTTGATGTTGATACAAAGATCAAAGACATGTTTAATCCTGTAATAAGTGACAGCAAGATACACAAATGTGTACACAACACATACCAAAGTATAACACAGAGGTGTTTATGGTATACACAACTCCCATATAGAGAATATATGTCAGTTCAATTGGATGGATCTACATCTCAACAAGATCTTGCTGGCAGTAATTAGAAAGATGCACATATTACTTGTAAACAGTTATTTTTACTGAGAAAACTTCTAAATAACATTGAGGAATATATTCTGTGTCAGATTTCAAGTCCATGAATGCAATGTCTGCAAACAGGCAACACTTGTCAAAACACAACATAGAAGAAAAAAAAGGAATAAAATTCAATGACAACATATCTGATGGTCATTTGCTGATCTCTGCTACATTAACAACCATGAAAGATGAGGATAGCTGGAAGTTGCCTAACTTAAACTGTTAACTGTTTGGTGAAAGATTAAAGTGGCAACTTACAGTGAGAAAGGCCTATCTTCCAACAGAGTTGGAGGCATACCTCTGAGTCACACTGTGCGAAATTCCCAGAGTTGATGTGTGTGTGTGGTGGGGGGGGAGAGGGTTGCATGGAGCTTGCTAATATTTGGTGCCTGTAATCCATGTTTCTTGCTACCTACAAGATCTCTGATATGAATATGAAAGAGAATTACATACTTATAGTCCTGGAGATAGTGGAAATGGAATGAAGAGAAAGTATTTGCTATGATGGAAATGTGACTGACAATAAACACACAACAATGAGAAACCCTCAACAGTCAGATTAACTGTTGACTCAGTTAATCAGATTTTATTTGTCTCATTAAAGTTACAAATGCAAAAGGCATTTTTGAAATTCTTTGTGTGTGGAACAAACATCTGAGTTTTTACAGGTGATATAATTAGTATTAATTTCATGTGGTTTTAGACTGATATAAAGTGAATTAATGCATAAATGATTTGAAGCATTGAAGATTTGAACTAAGGTCGCGATTTTGAAAAAAAGCATGTAATTGTATCTATGTGAATTTCCTTTCTTCCATTTACATTTTATTGTATCTTGAAAGTTCATTTGCTCATAATTACCAGCTGTGTTAAATGAACCTCGTCATATTTGGCATTGACTATTTGGCCCTAGTACTGACAAATCAGTCATTTTTTGCATATATTTGCTCCAAAAGGTCTCAATTTTGTCGCAGAAATGGCATAGCAATACAAGAGATGTTACCCAGCATTATCAGTATGATATTTATTTCAACCACATTTAGCAAGAAATTTTTTTTTTAATAATTAAAAAAATTATTAAAATTAATTAAAATTTTTATTTTATTTTATTAATAATTTAATAACATAAATTTGAAACAACCCTAATATTTGAACTTAGTTCAGGAGTCATCATGGAAAAAATTGGGCTGATCCAGTAAAAACTGTATCCACAGTGACGATTTAAAGTTCTCTGGTCAAATGTGAAAATGTCGTGTGATAGGCATCAGTACACAATTAATTCTGTTACTTGTTATGTATTAGCGTTAAAAATCGGCAAAAATTCAGAAAATTCACAATGCATAAATCCACCTGGCATGTCAATATTTACCTCGTGGGACATTACCAGTGGAAGTCTTGACAGATGTTGACCATGGAAATTTCAAATTACCGCCACTGACAGCTGATTGGTGCTACAGAATGTCATTCGATTTGTAAACAGGGAGCCTTCTCACCCTTCACTGATCATGTCTTCATCCACCATGCTTTTTCAAAGTGGCCCAAATCAACACCAGGAAGTACAGTTTGAAGACTCATCTGCAAG
>JAVTVY010043822.1:0-212700 GCA_036873755.1 Hanleya hanleyi
ACCCCTCTTCAGAGTCTCAAAGTTCATATGCTGATACCATGACATGAGATGTCATTTGGGATTGTGTTTTGCCTGCTTGCACCTACAGGTGGTGACTCCTTGTGGCAAAGTCTAAATTTGGTTTCTGGGCAGTAGGTTGAGGATGCCTTCATATTCTTGTCAAGTTTAGTTTGCAGATAATATGCCATGAGTTGTCTCTTGGGGTTGCATTTCGGTTACATAATTTTCATGCTACATGGTAAAGAAAATATATTACAGTAGCAATCAACATTCAGTCAGCCATTCGGAGTTGATCTCAAACCTGGGAAGGTGGAAAGACCCCTCTGCTTCTTACGCCTGTGAAGTAGCTGTTGCCATCCTCATGAATATCTTCTGAAACCGACAGCGCTTATAAATATTGCTGCCATTTTGGCGGGGGACCTAGCATCCTCTGGCTGCTTGTTTATAATAGAAACGATGTAAGTGTGCCTATCACTGTTGAGTCAAAATGGTCTCTCTTTCTCTCCATGGTCAAACTCAACATTCCCCGGCGGCATGCACAGCGGGCGGCTAAGTGACCAATTCACATTTACAAGACACTCAACTTATAATAGCTTTGATGACTTCGATTGGGCACATGCGCGGGAATCCGACAACTGACAAATATGACCGAGCCTGCTTTAATCCCCCAAGTACACACAGGCTAATCCGCCGAATCCCTGCTGTGGCGGAATCGTACATTGAACACTTTGATCTGGCGAAGTTGTTTCGCCTCCTTATTTAACTCCATGGTCACACTGACTAATATATAAAACAATATTGATCAAAGGAGATGGTATTGTAAGGCGAGGTTTTTGCCCACGCCAGCCGACTCAATGGACTGTACATTTCTTCTCTCCATCTGTCAATCCCAATGCAATGTACAACTTGTCGTCGGCGGCAACTGTCAATCAACGGAACGACTGATCGTTCGATTTCAACGTTTGACTAGCCCGTAATGTCCACATGGTATCGTGTCATCGGTAAACACTATTTATTTTCCTCTTAATTGGTTCATAATGATAGCCTAAAATCTTATTTCAGATATACTGAATGCATTTTTTTTTTTAAATGAGAAAGATTGAAATAACTTGTCGACGTCACACATGTTGCCCTCCTAGCTGGGATTCGAACTCGGTAAAAGAAAATTTTGAGGGCTTGTGATCCAACGTGCTTATCCACTACACCACGACATACGAACAACTGTAACAGGCTATTTTGTCACTTTAATCTACTTACGAAAACTTCAAACGTTATGAATCATAACTTTGCATTTTTTAGTATGAAGGACTCCTTGGACCAAAAAGATCTTCCAGCAGTGGGGATATAATGTTACCACACAACACCAGGTTAAATGGCATTTTGGTCCAAGGGGTCCTTCGCGTCTAAATGCGTGTCTGAAGGACTCGATTTAGATCCATTTTTCGCGAAATAGCACAAGCTGTGGATTTCAGTTTCATGTGATAACTATAATCATAACGCAATCGCACTAAATCTTTCACATGTTGTGAACTTATATTTTCTCTTGCCGTTACATTAAAACATAAGTATTTTTAGGACATTTTATTTTTTCGATTTCAACCGCACTACGTATAGGCCAAAATCCCGCCTAATCGTACCATCACCTTTATTAAAACATCACAGGACCATGTGAAATGTCCATAATTTTTTGTTTTGATATTTTCTAGTCACTTTCATTACCTAATGTATCAGAAAAGTTGTATTAAAATGAATTAACGATAATTAATTTGGAAAGAGTTTTCCGTCTTACCAATAACGATTTTTAATAACGTTTTCCGCATTGCTGAAATATACAATAAACTCTAAAAAGTCATTTCCGAAAACTTTAATAAAATGACATAATTATATCGTTAAAAGTTCGTACATCGAATAAACATAGGTTATATTTTCAAATTATGACGACGAACGGTATACGTACGCTAAACTTATTTCAGACGTTATCCAAACGTGTTCGAATATTTTATAAAGGTTTAGTTCAACCTCTCATCCGCCCGTGTGCGAGAACATATCGTGTTGGGAATAGCACATAAATTGGAAATCTGGTCGCAAGTAGTATATAAAGCGTAAATCTCCTATGATTTCTGCAGCGATGGATGGAAATGCGAAGGAAGTGACGTCACCGATGACGTCACGTGCGGGTCAAAGGTCATTACCGGATCAAGGGTCATGTCAGTGATTGGGTTTCCAGGGCAACAAGGTGCATAGAGAAGAAGTCTCTTGGACTTCTTAGGGTTATTCGCAAAAAAGGGCATGAGAACGGACTAGACAGGCCGTCAAATGTGTCAAGGTGCATGGGTCAATATTGGGCACCAGGGATCGTACAATGTGTCGACGTGAAGCGCTCGTTGGGGTAGGTTAGCTGATGGGCGGGTATATCACGTGAGGGGTTTGGGTAGGTGTAAACTTAGGATTTTCAGGGGGAATTTGCGGGCAAACGGACTGGACAGGCCGTTAAATGCGTCTAGGTGGGCCCATACGGGTCATAAGGGATCGGGTAGGGTGTTCTCTTGAAGATCTCATCCATGCCGATTACGTGATGGGACAGATGCAAAATTAGGATCTGTCATGGAAAAATGAAATGCGGAAAACCGACTTTACACTCAGAAATGGGGAAAACCCCGTCAAATCGGTCAAGATGAGCTCATGGAGTGTGGGGAGTTCTTGGCGTGTAGAGGACGCTTGAGATGGTTTGGATGGGCAGTGACGTCAGGCCGCGCATGTGCAGTCAATCGATGAGTTGTATGGAAAGTGGTCATTTTGGAGTTACGCTGAGCGATTGAGGGGTCATATCACATGCAGGGTATCGTCTTCTAGTCACGACGATTGGGATGATTCGCATGGGAAGTGACGATATGGTGCGGTTGCGCAGTAGAGGAGTAGTAGCGAAAGTGATCAGTTTGTGGATGCGCAGGGGCATATTTTAGCGATTGAGAGACCAAATGCTAACCAAATATGGCGTGCAGGATATGGTCTTGAATTGTTTGGCATAAAGACTATGTTTGGGAAGGTTTGGACTAGAAATGACGTCATAGGGCAAATGCACAGTCGACGAGTAGTAGAGAAAGTCGGCATTTTAGGGGTGGACAGGGGCAGCCGCATATTTGAACGATTGAGGGATCAATATCTGGTTCAAATATAGGGTGCATGGTCTCATATCGAAACTCCCGTAGTGTAGAATATGACTTCAGTGATGTTCACGTCATCTGTGACGTCATCAGTAGCAGAGAAAGTGCAGTGTCGCACGAGTGCGCCCATGAGACATCCCTATACACAAACCCATAGGATCGACTATTGAACCATGGAGATGCATATGTAGACTCTGGAGTGTGTCCAGAGCAGACACGAGATTCCTAAACTCGGACATGCTGGTGTTGTTGGGTAGGAAATGATGAGTCTGTCTAGCCTGCTAGAGTTACCTCCCCTTAAAAGTGCCGGTATTGGTGAGGTTCGTAGTAGTAGAGAAAGCGCAAATACGGCTGAATTAGGAGAGCACGTGGGAATAAGCGATTATCTACAGCTTAATGCACCAACCCATAGAAGTTAGCATGTTGACCTCGGGGTACACCATGGAGTTGACACATAGCCGTGGTAGGGCAGGGATATACGTACAAGATACGGCATACTTGAGGTCATATTGAAGCTCCTGATGGAACGTCAACGGAGACAACTTTTGTCGACAACTATATTGACCTAGGAATAGAGAAGTTATACCTATACACAATGGAAGCGGTGTAGAGCGATTTGTCAGGGTTCGAACCAGATTGAGGTTGAATTATGGAAGCCACCTTCATAACGCCCTCAACAGCTGCCCCAACGCATCCAAAGCCCGTCTTCGCGGAGTGACGCACTAACCCACACACACAGACACGCTTATGGTGTAGTCCAGTCCCTATTCTGATTACCAAGACCAAAGATGGAGCAACAACAAAGATTACAGGTCAATCATGTTATTCTCCATCACAACACACCCAAGCTGGGGAGCCGCTCTGCGTGTGTCTACAATTCTCGTATGCTCTTGTATTGTCCAATCAGAAGCGGCCCCGTGCCAATCTCCGATTGCCCTTGTCCAATCGAAAGCCACCCTTGGAGAAACTCCCCTTGTGTTGCGTCAATGTTCGGCCATGTTCATCTCCTGGCCATATTCAATGGCCAGTCATTCGCTCTGCTTCATCCCGAACCGTTTTCGGGCGGTCCACGTTACCGTTGAGACAACGTGTCCCGGAACAACTGTTTTCGCATTTTCCAGGCCCTCGGTGGCCCTTCATTTCAATTACAAGCGTCTGGTCGGTCATTCATAATTCAGCCGTCGTCCATTAGAGAATATCCGTGTCCATAATCCAAAGACCTATTCCATATTCCATATAACAGTATTAGCACCAAATTCAAAGACAATCACAGTATACATAAACATAGGCTTGTTTCCTGCAAGAGAGAAGCGGTCAACAGTTTTCAATGATGCCGGCAAGACATCATAATGTTCCAAAAATATCAAATCCGTATCGCTGATCAGTATTCGTAATCCATAATATTCGTTGTAAAGTCGTCATCTAAAGAATGGTGTATCTCAGTCACGCTTTGATTGTGACTGTTCATATGAGTACCATGAGGATGTTGAAGTACATGAGTTCATACGGCCCCTAGCCCCGGGTTAAGCAGAATTAGACACAAGCTACGAAACGTAACGCCATAGATCTTGCACGCTACGCTCGTATTTTGCTAACAGCATGCGATATGTATCGCCAAATTTGAGAAACTTTGAGTGGAGGCGCTTGGTGGTGTAGCCCTGTTTTATAAGTTTCTGCAACAATGTTTTGTGACGTTGATTAAAATCACATTTAATACAGGATCTAACAAATGCTACTAGGCGTGATATGTATACGCCATATGCAGGTCCCACTGGAATATTACTGCCCAGAAAGGGATAGTTTACGATGTCGAAATTGTAATCATCTCTTTTGTCATACAGTCGACGAGAGAGAAGGCCCGCTTCATTCTTATAGAGATATAGGTCTAAATACGATGTGCCTGTAGGGTTATCTTGAATGAGAAGGAACGGGCTTTGAATGGATCGGTTTTTGAAAGCGCTTGCATATAGTCATATTCATAAGAGAACAGATATAGGTCAGCCAATAGAGGTGCACAATTAGTACCCATTGAAATACCTATATGCTGTTGATATATTGTGTTGCCAAATTTCTCATAGATATTTTTAATGAGAAATTCAAGCAACTCTATCAACAAAGAAACATCCCATGAATGATATCTCTTGTATGTAGTAGAGCTAAAGAATGGTTTATGGCTTCCGACATTAATATACCTACGATCAGTTTTCTTGAACACAGATACTATTAATGAACTTAGACGGTCAATAAGGTCCTGATGAGGGATTGTCGTATAGAGAGTCGAGAAATCCCATGTGGATACATGTCTAAACGGTATGTGGCCTTTAGCATCAAGTTCTTCCGTAATTACAAGCGTCTAGTCCGTCATCCATAATTCAGCCGTCGTCCATCAGAGAATATCCGCGTCCATAATCCAAAGACCTATTCCATATTCCATATAACAGTATTAGCACCAAATTCAAAAAGACAATCAAAGTATACATAAACATAGGCTTGTTTCCTGCAAGAGAGAAGCGGTCAACAGTTGTCAATGATGTCGGCAAGACATCATGATGTTCCAAAAATATCAAATCCGTATCGCTGATCAGTATTCTTAATCCATAATATTCGTTGTGAAATCGTCATCTAAAGAATGATGTATCTCAGTCACCCTTCGATTGTGACTTCATATGAGTACCATGAGGATCTTGAAGTACATGGGTTCATACGGCCCCTAGCCCCGGGTTAAGCGGAATTAGACCCAAGTTATGAAACGTAGAGCCATAGATCTTGCACGCTACGTTCGTATTTTGCTATCAGCATGCGATATGTATCGCCAAATTTGAGAAACTTTGAGTGGAGGCGCTTGGTGGAATAGCCCTGTTTTATAAGTTTCTGCAACAATGTTTTGTGACGTTGATTAAAATCGTCACATTTAACACAGGATCTAGCAAATGCTATTAAACGAGATATGTATACGCCATATGCAGATCCCACTGGAATATTACTGTCCAGAAAGGGATAGTTTACGATGTCGAAATTGTAATCATCTCTTTTGTCATAAAGTCGACGAGAGAGAATGCCCGCTTCATTTTTATAGACATATAGATCTAAATATGATGTGCCTGTAGGGCTGTCTGTAGTTTCCTTCAAATCCAGTGAAGGTGGATATATATCCTTCACTGCGTCATTTATATAGCGATTATCTACAGCGAGAAGATCGTCTATATAGCGTTTGGTGAATGAGAAGGAACGGGCTTTGAATGGATCGGTTTTTGAAAGCGCTTGCATATAGTCATATTCATAAGAGAACAGATACAGGTCAGCCAACAGGGGTGCACAATTAGTACCCATTGGAATACCTATATGCTGCTGATATATTGTGTTGCCAAATTTCACATAGATATTTTTAATGAGAAATTCAAGCAACTCTATAAACAAAGAAACATCCCATGAATGATATCTCTTGTATGTAGTAGAGGTAAAGAATGCTTTATGGCTTCCGACATTAATATATCTACGATCAGTTTTCTTGAACACAGATACTATTAACGAACTTAGACGGTCAATAAGGTCCTGATGAGGGATTGTAGTATAGAGAGTCGAGAAATCCCATGTGGATACATATCTGTACGGTATGTGACCTTTAGCATCAAGTTCTTCCGTAAGACATTTTGAGTTTTTCAATATCCACATACATTCAACACCAGAGTTCTTAGAAATAGTGGCGCAATACCTTTCCCAAAATGCTTTTACCTCCTGAAGGGCCCTCGTCAATAGGGTTGAAAGAAGCTTGGTGGTGCAGCTTCTAGAACCAGCTATGAATCTAGCTCTGTATGGTGATTTATGCATTTTGGGAGTCCAGTATAGTTTTGGCATGTCGTTATGATTGTTTGGAAGACAAATACCTCTCTCCCTGAGAAACTTTTTGTGATTGTTAAATAAATCTTCCAGAGTAAATGCAGTTTGGGAGTAAGTAGGCGTATTTGATGAAGATATGTCTACACTCAATTCTTTAACCAGCACCTGATAATAGTAATATTTACATATGAATATTATATTATTCGGAGCTTTGTCTGCTGGGACTATGACGAATTTACTCTGGAGATTTGTTAGAACGTCCTGCGAATTGAGGTTTCTCAGTACTTGTTTTGCCTGGGGAAGAGTACTTCTGTCAATATGGCGGATTGTTTCAACGACCTTGCTCTTGGTGACGTCCAGCCAGTCAGCGAAGTAGTATACACGATGGGGGTCCCAGACCACTTTTGCTAGCGCATGAGGGAAACTAGTCGGTAAACCTAGCGCATGAGGGAAACTAGTCGGTAAACCTAGCGCATGAGGGAGACTAGTCGGTAAACCTAGCGCATGAGGGAAACTAGCCGGTAAACCTAGCGCATGAGGGAAACTAGTCGGTAAACCTAGCGCATGAGGGAAACTAGTCGGTAAACCTAGCGCATGAGGGAAACTAGTCGGTAAACCTAGCGCATGAGGGAAACTAGTCGGTAAACCTAGCGCATGAGGGAAACTAGTCGGTAAACCAAGCGCATGAGGGTAACTAGTCGGTAAACCTTGCGCATGAGGGAAACTAGTCGGTCAACCTAGCGCATGAGGGAAACGAGTCGGTTAACGCGGAGATCCCGATGAGTGGCTGTCGAGTGGTTTGCGAGTGGATGGCGAGTGGATGTCGAGTGGTGGCTGAGTGGTGTGGTTGCCGAATGGTTGACGAGTGGATGACGAGTGGATGGCGCCTGGAGGGCATCTATGCGCGGGTAGCGGGCGGGCAGCGGGTGGGTAGCGGGTGGGTAGCGAGTGGGCGCATACTATGTAGAGCCTGGGCCGCAACCCCCATTAAACATACAGAATCGATGGAGATACCAGAGATACGATGAAGGGTAAACACACATGCCAGTGGCTTACATTGAGCTCCACGGGGGTCTGCGGTCGGAGTTGTCTGGGGGATCACTGTAAGGTCCACCTTGCTCTGCTCCGGAGGGGCAGTGGCACAAAGCCCTGCCTCACGTGCGGAGTGGGCGTTTTCAATCGGTTCTCACTGTGCCAAGGCTGCGGATATGTAAACGAAAATGTTAAGGCCTGGCTGCGGAAGCAGAGGATCTTTCAGGCTGAGTTTCAACGCCTGGCTGCAATTGATCCATCTGTAATTTCCTATTAGAGAGATTCCTTTATCATGCAATATACCCACGCGATATGCTAACCATAAATACTACAGTAAAGCAGTTGACAAATCTACTTCGACAAGGGGTAATCACCCCCGAGACCTTTGGGGATAGCATAGCTGCCCTTGAGCAGCGGCCAACCCAAGCCCCGCGTCGTTCTACTTTCCTGCGGGGTTGGCAGAGGGATGTGCCTCAAGACCCTCGGGGCCTCGGCGCAGACCCAAAAGTTTTCTTGGAGGATGTGCGTCCCCAGATCCACCAGAAACTCACAGAAGAGATTCTGGCTCTCAGAGGAGTCAAATTCCAGCTTGCTCTTAGGATCCAGCTTCGAAAAGATATGCCTGATGGCAGCGTGGAGTACACAGAACCGGTGCTCCGCCACAAGCAGGAGGCTGTCACAAAGGGCAGTGAGATCGACCAGGCAATAGATAGGGCTTTCCCAACTATCCAGGAGACGCTTGAGAAATGGACACAGGGAGGCTCGGGGTGGGTGGTCGAAGGAGTGCAGACTCTCTGGCTGGACATTGCCCGGTATCAGCCACTGAGGGGTGGCTCCTACGTCCCACTCCCCGCATCTGTGACGAACAAAACAGCGGTCATCAATGTGAAAAACAAAGATGACAACTGCCTCCGATGGGCTCTCAGATCGGCCCTATTTCCTGCAGATGACCATGTGGACAGACCCTCCAAGTACCCCGCCCAGGATGGCCTGAACTTTGCAGAAATTGACGCCCCCACACCCATATCCCAGATCCAGAAGGTTGAAAAACAGAACAACCTGGCCATAAATATCTTTGGCTGGGATAAGGGAGTTATCGTCCACCGCGCCAGCAACTGACCAATGGACATGCCACGGATTAACCTCCTGCTGATCGAGAAGGCGGGCAAGTTTCACTACACCTGGATCAAGAATCTCAACAAGCTTCTCTACGACCAGATCAAGCAAACACTTCTGCGATAGGTGCCTCACAACCTCCTACTCTAGACAAGACCTGCTAGAGGCTCACAAGCCATATTGTCGTGGGATCGAGCAGACGGCGGTGAGGGTGGAGATGCCCGAAGAGGGGAAGAACAACCTGACCTTCCAAAATCACCACAAACAACTTCCAGCTCCATTCATTATTTACGCCGACTTTGAGGCTCTCACCACAAAGGTTGAGGGCCCCCAGCTAGACCCCACCAAGAGCAACACCCACAAAACTCAGCAGCATGAGGCCTGTAGCTATTGCTACGTGGTCGTGCGATGCGATGGTCAAACAAGACCACCCGTAGAATACCGAGGACCCAACGCGGCGGAGCACTTCCTCCAAGCACTCCAGGAAGAGGAGTGTAAAATCAAGGCGGTGCTGAGCAAACCCAAAGCCATGCGGATGACCCGAGAGGATTGGCAGGCCTACAATACAGCCACCATCTGTCATGTGTGTGAGAAGCCATTAGCTCCGCTAATAGATGGAGACTCTGTTCGCGACCACTGCCATATCACGGGGAAGTATCGAGGTGCCGCCCACCTGCAACCTCAAGCTGCGGCTGAGCCCCAAAACCACAACAATTCCAGTGGCCTTTCACAATCTACGGGGCTACGACTCGCACATCCTCATGCAGGCCATCTCGAAGGTGGAGGGTAGGGTAACCTGCATCCCAAACAACACAGAAAAGTACATCTTCTTCTCCCTCGGGCAGCTCCGTTTCATTGACAGTGCCCAGTTCCTGCTGGCCTCTCTTGATAAGATGGTGGCAGCAAACCAGCCTGAGGCCTTTCAAATAACGACTCAGTATGAACCTTACGAAAAAAGACGAGAGCTGCTGCTGCGCAAAGGTGTCTACCCGTATGAGTATATGGACTCGTGGGAGCGGTTCGCAGAACTCCAACTCCCTCCAAAGGAAGCCTTCTACAGCAAGCTCTGTGACGAGCACATCAGCGAGGAGGATTACTCTCACGCGCAAAAGGTCTGGGAGACCTTCGGGTGCCGCAATCTGGGGGACTATCACGACCTCTACAATCGTACGGACGTCCTCCTCCTGGCAGATGTCTTCGAAACCTTTCGAAAGACATGCATGCGGCAGTACGGTCTGGATCCCGCCCACTACTACTCCAGCCCTGGCCTCTCCTGGGACACTTTGCTCAAGAAAACAGGAGTAGAGCTTGAGCTACTCACTGACTATGATCAGCACCTCTTCATCGAAAGAGGGTTGCGGGGTGGTATCTCCATGGTTTCGAAAAGATACGCTAGGGCCAACAATCCCCTGGTAAAGGGCTACAACCCTTCTGAGCCGAACAGTTATATCCTCTACCTTGATGCCAACAACCTCTATGGCTGGGCAATGAGCCAACCTTTGCCTACAGGTGGCTTCGAGTGGGTGGAGGATGTGAAAAACTTAGAGGGGCTCTTAGTGGAGCATCCAGCAGACAGTTCAGAAGGGTACATCCTAGAGGTGGATCTGGAGTACCCTGAAGAGCTGCACGACGCGCACAACACCTACCCGCTGGCGCCGGAGCGCATGGTGGTTCAGAAAGAGTGGATGTCGGAGCACCAGTACAACCTCCTTGGTGTTGGGGTGGCACCATCTGAAGTGGAAAAGCTGGTCCCCAACCTCCGCGAAAAGGAACGCTATGTGCTCCACTACCGCAATCTGCAGCTCTACCTGTCCCTCGGCATGCGCTTGAAGAAGATTCACCGGGCCCTCCGCTTCGAGCAAAGCGCTTGGATGGAGCCCTACATCCGGATGAACACCGAGCTCCGGAAAAGAGCAACCAGTGACTTTGAGAAGGACCTCTACAAGCTGATGAACAACAGTGTGTTCGGGAAAACAATGGAAAATCTCCGCAAGCGAGTGAATGTCAAGCTTGTGCGCGGAAACGAGGAGGACAAGCTTAGGCGCCTGATAGCCAGCCCGGCCTTCGCACGGGCGAACATCTTCGATGACGACCTCGCGGCGATCCAGGTCCACAAGAGCTGTCTGGTCTTTAACCGTCCTGTTTATGTTGGGATGAGTGTCTTGGACCTCTCGAAGCACCTCATGTACGACTTTTATTACAACCAGATAAAGGCTCAGTACGGGGAGGTTGCAGTGCTCCTTTATACAGATACGGATTCCCTCCTTCTCGAGATACAGACAGATGACGTGTACCAGGACATGGCTGCGCGCCGCGATCTCTACGACACTTCTGACTACCCTAAGGACCACCCGCTACAGAGCGCTGCCAACAAGAAGGTACCTGGGAAAATGAAGGACGAGTGTGCCGGACGCCCCCTCGCCGAGTATGTAGGACTGCGTCCAAAGATGTACTCGATTCTGGAGGCCGGCGGGAAAAATATCAAAAAGGCCAAGGGCGTGAGAAAGAACGTGGTCAGGAAGCACATCCGCCACGAGGAGTACAAAGAGGCCCTCTTCAGCAAGAAGACCTTCCGCCACGGTATGGACGTACTGCAGTCTGAGCGCCACCGCATCTACGGACAGCACCTGAACAAGGTATCACTGTCCCCCTTCGACAGCAAGCGCTGGATCGCAGAAAATGGGGTAGACACCCTAGCCTACGGCCACAAGGACCACGTCCCCGCTGGGGTGAGTGAGATGGATGCGATTAGTGAAGAGTGCCTAGCGATGTAGAATCCCATCCACATCGATTTCTGATATCAAGCTCTGTCGCATTTACACGCGCGAAAGCGGACAATAAATACTACAGCACTGCGTGCGGCTACTGACTGCCGGATCTGATAAATTAAATTATATTAGTTTTCCAAACATAACAAAACCGATTCGGGTTAAAGCTAAATTTGCTATCCCCCCGTTTATTTTTACAAAATTCCACCACGTCACCAGAGTCCCTTAAGAATGACCGCGGGGATTTCCCGGGCTGTCTTACTATATATTATTTTCCCACACCGATCATTCCGTAGGACTCTGGCAGGTATCTTGTTCATATATGTCGCCATCTAACACTCCTAATTGTTAGTCTAGTATTTTCGAAATTTATTTTACTAGGCAAATTATAGAAGTGATCGAAATATTTGTTCATACGATGGCAATTGACACATACGCTCATCAAAGACCCCGGGAAAGTCTTTAATAAGATATATACCGACAGCAATAGTATATAACAAGGGAACAACCTGTTCCTAGACAACAGACGTGGTGCGACCGGGATCGAACTGAGGTTGGTTGCTTGTGAGTTCAGCGCTCTACCTCTGCGCTAACCCGATCTTCTGAAATATGTAGGAAAAAAAATAAATCATATACCTTCCACGCTGTTGTGAAAGACTTTACTTCCTGTTATCGTATCGATTTCTGGCCGTGCGAGACAAGAGGGCTTCAATGTGTATTAAGCCGCGAGAAAAAATCGATAGTAACCTGCATACAGCACTCAGATATACAGGACAGGGCTGAATGCTAGCAAACATTCCTATAGACACGACCCAGCTAACACATTTAGTCTATCCAGGTAGGTGTATGGAAAGATGGCAAGTATGAAGCCACTGTCGTTTGCGGCTTGGATTACACCTAGCGAAAACCGACTCACAAAGTTTGTCAAAAAGTCTGCTCTCTGAACAGATTCTACAGAAAAAGTCCGGCCCCCTAGAGGCCCTCTAGGCGCCCCCACGCTGTCTGCTCTCCCCTCAATCTGTACAGAAAAAGTCCAGTCGCCCTCCCTGCTGCTTGCAACCACTCGGCATCCACTCGGCATCCACTCGTCAACCTTCCGTAGTTGCGAAATCGGCAACCACACCACTCAGCTACCTTTCGCGGTTGTGAAATCAGCAACCTTTCGTAGTTGCGAAATCGCCAACCACTCGGCAACCACACCACTCGCAAACCACTCGACAGCCACCCATCGGGATCTCCGCGTTAACCGACTCGTTTCCCTCATGCGCTAGGTTGACCGACTAGTTTCCCTCATGCGCAAGGTTTACCGACTAGTTACCCTCATGCGCTTGGTTTACCGACTAGTTTCCCTCATGCGCTAGGTTTACCGACTAGTTTCCCTCATGCGCTAGGTTTACCGACTAGTTTCCCTCATGCGCTAGGTTTACCGACTAGATTCCCTCATGCGCTAGGTTTACCGACTAGTTTCCCTCATGCGCTAGGTTTACCGACTAGTTTCCCTCATGCGCTAGGTTTACCGACTAGTTTCCCTCATGCGCTAGCAAAAGTGGTCTGGGACCCCCATCGTCTATACTACTCAGCGATTACTGTAGGTTCAACTTTTTCTCGCCTAGACCAATCAATAACGTACTGTTCCAATGCAGACAGGACTATCTTCTGGTCGGCCTTCAGATTTATTCTTCTTGGATCTCTATATTTAGGTCCTTTCATCAGGAGTAATTTCAGATCCTTATCACTCACCACATCAAGGTCACCAGTCACAATATGTTTGCATGGTGTATAGATAAAGCTCGACGATTCACAATCACAACTATAGCCTCCTGACGTGTATAAGTTCCAGTCAAACTCCTTGACAGCATTGGAGTAATTGAATATTTTGGTGGCTATAGAATTAGTATACTTATATGAAATGCAAGGAGGTTCTGTGAACTTAAAATAGTTTGGTACAGCGTTGCGTACCTCTGGATCATTCAAGATTCGAGGTAAATTAATGATGTCCAGTCCTTTATCTAAGTAGTTGAGTTTCAAGAAAAGTCGATCTTGAGATGTTTCGATTATGTTAACTGGATGATACAATCGAAAATACGCTATATTTTGACATACTTTACTGATTTTTTGTGGTATTATATTTCCTGAAGACGCAGATTGTTGTATATCTCTGGCTATTTGATCTAAAGCTCTCAGAGGTAACGCATGCAGAACTGTACGTAAGCTATGTATACTGTTGGTGTGTTAGTTAAACCCACTAAGTAATTTAAAGTGATATGATCGTGAATCATCGAACTATTAAACTTTCGCCAACCATGGCTGCGATGTCCCCGTTGATGGGGTTTAAATAGTTGGGTAATGTTGGATATATTTGAACGGCGGTTTGTAGTATTGCCGAACCCACTGACATTATCATTTAAACCAAACGGAAACACTGACCCAAGTTCTAGCATCCAGAATAATTCCCGCTCTCGGATTTTTCTCTCAAATCCAAAGACATTTTGAGTTTTTCAATATCCACATACATTCAACGCCAGAGTTTTTAGAAATAGTGGCGCAATACCGTTCCCAAAACGCTTTTACCTCCTGAAGGGCCCTCGTCAACAGGGTTGAAAGAAGCTTGGTGGTGCAGCTTCTAGAACCAGCTATGAATTTAGCTTTGTATGATGATTTATGCATTTTGGGAGTCCAGTATACTTTTGGTATATCGTTATGTTTGGTTGGAAGACAAATACCTCTTTCCTTGAGAAACGTTTTGTGATTGTTAAATAAATCTTCCAGAGTAAATGCAGTTTGAGAGTAAGTAGACGTATTTGATGACGATATGTTTACACTCAATTAGCAAGCGGCAGCAGGCTACACTGATCATAGATCGCCATGGCAGTTTTCTCGATGTACGGGCGCATTTGGATGCAGGCCTCTTGCAAGTTACCGGCCGGCCCGGCACCCTCGATCGCCGTAGCGTTGGTCTTTTGTGCTAAATGCCGTCATTTTCATCTGACTACGATACAGCTCACCAATCGCCAGTGTACAATTTGTCACAGCGACACAGCTCACCAATTACCAATATACGAGTTGTCAGAGCATTTCCATCATAGCTCTCTAGATTTGTATCTAATACCGCTTATGCCGGCGCTAGGGGCCGTGTGGTCATGCCATCTAAGTTGTCACATGAACAGGTACAATAAAAGCGTACCTGAGATACAACACATATCACGAATCGCTAGATTATTGGTGTGTGCTTTAGAATAGGTTAACCGGAAGACTATACTGTGAAGTCATGTGGATCTGTCAGTATGTCGGCACCTCTTCCCACTTCCCTTATATGCGTTGTAATTAATGATCGATTCAACCCTATCTGGACGAGCGATTTGGGGTGTATCACAGCCTGCGACGGGGTGAAGATTTAGAGGGTGACCCATATAAGAAATGCTATCATTTTTGGTCTTAGGTTATTTTTTCAGTTATATTTTTTTTTGTCTTGGATTATTTCTTCATTTTTCATCCGGCTGGATACCCTTCCACCAAGGCGAAAACGGAGGACAGAAAAAAATGATAAGAAAAAATATCAGAGAAAATAACGAAAAACAGCAGTGGTCTGATTTGCTAAGATCTGCGAGTGGAATGAAAAAAGGTAGAAACACCGCCTTATATAGCCAATAAAATGCTCGTATGGTGAACAATGTCAAATGGCAGCGCCATCTATGTGGTGCCCGGATATTACAGCAATTCAAATTGCAGCGTCAGTCCAAACCAGAAATTCTAAGGAACATAAATATTGTGATGTCATTTGAAACGGAAACGAACTAGCAAGTGCCGCAAACTGAGTGAGCGACTATAGCACGTTCGAACTTGAGGGAAGGGTTCTCCTACTCTAGCATTCGCGGTTTCCAAACGACCATGTATGTGTTTAGAAATATTCATGACATTGGGTGAATATTCAAGAGTCAACGGAGAAAATCTCCGGAATTCTTGTGTTTAGTACGGACTCCGGCTCCAAGCATGTGGCAATCGGAAGATACTAATGATTTAATTTATTCTCAAGGTTTTGCGTGAATAACCACGTTCAAGGAGTACTTGTACCAAGATATGACAGGCTGTGTCAGAAATTGCGACTTCACGATGCCAGGGAAGGTGAGTGAAATGGGGATGAAAGGACTATTATGCAGTAATTGATGAGTGTCTGTAGGTTTGAAAAATGACCAGTCGGCATAAGTCAGGGTTCGACCAGGATATAGCAGGTGGGGTCTTCAATTTTGTCGCATAGCTTCGACAATATATAAATCCCTATGCATAACCACGGTGGCACCCCCTTTAACAGCCGGTTTAATAACAATTACAAGCGTCTAGTCCGCCATTCATAATTCAGCCGTCGTCCATTAAAGGATATCCGCGTCCATAATCCAAAGGCCTATTCCATATTCCATATAACAGAATTAGCACCAAATTCAAAAAGACAATCATAGTATATATAAACATAGGCTAGTTTCCTGCAAGAGAGAAGCGGTCAACAGTTTTCAATGATGCCGGCAAGACATCATGATGTTCCAAAAATATCAAATCCGCATCGCTGATCAGTATTCTTAATCCATAATATTCGTTATAGAGTCGTCATCTAAAAAAAAGATGTATCTCAGTCACGCTTTGATTGTGACTGTTCATATGAGTACCATGAGGATCTTGAAGTACATGGGTTCATACGGCCCCTAACCCCGGGTTAAGCGGAATTAGACACAAGTTACGAAACGTAACGCCATAGATCTTGCACGCTACGCTCGTATTTTGCTATCAGCATGCGATATGTATCGCCAAATTTGAGAATCTTTGAGTGGAGGCGCTTGGTGGTGTAGCCCTGTTTTATAAGTTTCTGCAACAATGTTTTGTGACGTTGATTAAAATCGTCACATTTAACACAGGATCTAGCTAATGCTACTAGGCGTGATAAGTATACGCCATATGCAGGTCCCACTGAAATATTACTGTCCAGAAAGGGATAGTTTACGATGTCGAAATTGTAATCATCTCTTTTGTCATACAGTTGACGAGAGAGAAGACCCGCTTCATTTTTATAGAGATATAGGTCTAAATATGATGTGCCTGTAGGGTTATCTGTAGTTTCCTTCAAATCCAGCGAAGGTGGATATATATCCTTCACTGCGTCATTTATATAGCGATTATCCACAGCAAGAAGATCGTCTATATAGCGTTTGGTGAATGAGAAGGAACGAGCTTTGAATGGATCGGTTTTTGAAAACGCCTGCATATAGTCATATTCATAAGAGAACAGATATAGGTCAGCCAACAGGGGTGCACAATTAGTATCCATTGGAATACCTATATGCTGCTGATATATTGTGTTGCCAAATTTCACATAGATATTATTAATGAGAAATTCAACCAACTCTATAAACAAAGAAACATCCCATGAATGATATCTCCTGTATGTAGTAGAGCTAAAGAATGCTTTACGGCATCCGACATTAATATATTGTAACGAATTTCGTATCCATTGGTGTGTGTCACTTCATAGTTTTGCTGCCACCAGTGACGTAAGGTGTCACGACCCTCATAGAGAACTTTACATTCTAAAAAATATGCCCTCTCATAGGCTTAACTGTAATGGCTCTCTAATAGATCCAACTGTGTCGGCCCTCTCATAGGCTTAACCGTAATGGCCCTATAATAGACCCAACTGTATCGGCCCTCTCATAGGCTTAACTGTAATGGCCCTCTAATAGACCCAACTGTACTGGCCCTCTCATATCATAGGCACATCTGTACTGGCCCACTAATAGACCCAACTGTACTGGCCCTCTCATAGGCACAGCTGTACTGGCCCACTAATAGACCCAACTGTACTGGCCCTCTCATAGGCACATCTGTACTGGGCTTCGCATAGGGTATCACATTAATGCGTTGTAATCACATCTCTTCTTAGTAGCGTCTTATTCCCAGTCTACTCTGGATGGCGCTCGTTACACGGGTCCGCCACTATTCGCCAGATACTCGTGGTATATCGAGCTGGTAAGGGGTCGACTTCATCTAAGTCAATCCACCCGTGGAAATGATAGCAGAGCACTATGGGACATCATTACATCTCAATTACATCTAGGTCACCTTGTTTCGAGGATATCCAGATATCCCTCAGGATAGTTCCAGGATATGACATTAGCTACCAGTCCGGCGGGACAATAAGGATACCCAAAGGATACCTCTGAGGATATCTCAAGATAGATTTCGAGTACCATAAGGATATTCGAAGGATATCTTTACGGATATATCAGGATACATTTCGAGTACCATAAGGATACACTAAGGCTTTCGCATAATTATAAAGGATGGAGACAAGGCAATAATTCAACGTTCAAAGATAATGCGTGTATTATCAACAATAAAGTGCAACATGATATATGTATACAGGTATTTACATGCGTAAGGATACTTCAGGATATTTTATCAAAACTGAATATGCCCATCGAATACTGGGTACCGGTATCAATTATATAGTCGCTTTCAGGACATCGATACCTATTCTACAATTTAATATAGCGGCTGATCGCAATAATCATGGCTTGAACACCGCTTACGCTGTAGGATATATGCGGGATATCCATAGGATATGTTAAGTTATGTTGCATATTCACGATATTCCCATCACGATATGTTAAGGATATCTCAGCGAGGCTTTCGGCCGTACGTCAGGATATATTAGGTAGGATGGAACGGTTGGATTTCAGCACTAATATCTCCAGACATCTCCCACTACAGTACCTTCTATTAGGATAATAAAGGCCACCCACCCATAGTTCCATACCAGGCAACAGTAATACTTGTAGCTATGATCTGGGTATCTTTAAGGATATATGCCCAGAGTAAGATAGGTCCACAACCCGGTCCACCTGCAGTTCCGGACCCAGGGACTTTCACCCTCTGCAGTGTCCTCTAAAGCGGATATGCTTTATCAACGGGTCTCAGTTGGCACCAGTTCACTATTAATTCCGTTACTTGTTATGTATTAGCGTTAGAAATCGGCAAAAATCCAGAAAATTCACAATGCATAAATCCACCTGGCATGTCAATATTTACCTTGTGGGACATTACCAGTGGAAGTCTTGACAGATGTTGACCATGGAAATTTCAAATTCCCGCCACTGACAGCTGATTGGTGCTACAGAATGTCATTCAATTTGTAAACAGGGAGCCTTCTCACCCTTCACTGATCATGTCTCCATCCACCATGCTATTCCCGAAGTGGCCCAAATCAACACCAAGAAGTACAGTTTGAAGCCTCATCTGCAAGATGAAGTATCAGATGTATCAGAAATGCTGAAAAATCGCAGCTCATAAAATCCATAAAGATCTGCTCTCAAATTTCTAAACAATGTAGATCGTGGATACTGACCCGGAAGCGATTAATTGTAGTCTGATGCCTGTCAGGGATGGAACCATTGTTAAAATAAGGAATGCTCTCATCTGAACAAACCATACCCATCCCCAAACTATCTCGAGAAAGCACAGATAAAACTATGCACAGATAGAGATTTTACAGCCTATATACCAAGGGTACCCCCTTTATAATTTCCCCTCAGTTTGCCCCATATGACTTAAGACTGAGGTACAAGTAAAAAGTACAATATCTCACTAACCTGTACATATTTTTCCATCTGGTAAAAAGCACCAAGTCGACAATCCTTCTGCCTATAGAAAGAAGTATAAAGCATTAACTAGATATGTTAAACACTATTTTAAATTATTTTTTTATTATTTTAGTTCATTTTTTATGAATCTTTTCATATTAAAATTTAAAAATAAAGAAAAATTAAATTCAAAATGTGACAAAACATAATTTGTTTACAAGCTGCTCATTTAGACTACATTTGGTAAAAATTTCCTTCATGGTAGTGGTTAACTTCCCCATGTAATCAGTGGGTCATCCCAGTAATCTATCAAATGTGATTAATATTTGATGTTGATACAAAGATCAAAGACATGTTTAATCCTGTAATAAGTGACAGCAATATACACAAATGAGTACACAACATATAACAGTATATAACACAGAGGTGTTTATGGTATACACAACTCCCATATAGAGAATATATGTCAGTACAATTGGATGGATCTACATCTCATCAAGATCTTGCTGGCAGTAATTAGAAAGATGCACATATTACTTGTAAACAGTTATTATTACTAGGAAAACTCCTAAATAACATTGAGGAATATATTCTGTGTCAGATTTCAAGTCCATGAATGCAATGTCTGCAAACAGGCAACACTTGTCAAAACACAACATAGAAGAAAAAAAGGAATAAAATTCAATGACAACATATCTGATGGTCATTTGCTGATCTCTGCTACTTTAACAACCATGAAAGATGAGGACAGCTGGAAGTTGCCTCACTTAAACTGTTAACTGTTTGGTGAAACATTAAAGTGGCAACTTACAGAGAGCAAGGCCTATCTTTCAAAAGATTTGGAGGCCATACCTCTGAGTCACACTGTGCGAAATTCCCAGAGAAACTATTTGATGTGTGTGTGTGGGGTGGGTGGGGGGGGACTTGCTAATATTTGGTGCCTGTAATCCATGTTCCTTGCTACCCACAAGATCTCTGATATGAATATGAAAGAAAATTAAAAACTTATAATCCTGGAGATAGTGGAAATGGAATCAAGAGAAAGTATTTGCTATGCTGCAAATGTGGCTGACAATAGACACACAAAAATGTGAAACCATCAACAGTCAGATTAATTGTTGACTCAGTTAATCAGATTTTATTTGTCTCATTAAAGTTACAAATGCAAAAGGCATTTTGAAAATTCTTTGTGTGGAACAAACATCTGAGTTTTTACATGTGATATGATTATTATTAATTTTATGTGGTTTTAGACTGATATAAAGTGAATTTATGCATGAATGATTGAAGCATTGAAGGTTTGAACTGAGGTCTAGATTTTGAAAAAAGAACATGTAATTGTATCTGTGTGAATTTCCTTTCTTCCATTTACATTTTATTGTATCTTGAAAGTTAATATGCTCATAATTACCAGCTGTGTTAAGTGAACCTCGTCATATTTGGCATTGACTATTTGGCCCTAGTACTGACAAATCACTCATTTTTTGCCTATATTTGCTCCAAAAGGTCTCAATTTTGTCGCAGAAATGGCATAACAATACAAGAGATGTTACCCAGCATTATCAGTATGATGTTTATTTCAACCACATTTAGCAAGAAAAAAAATAATTTTAATAATTAAAAAATTGACTAAAATTAATTAAAAAATTTATTTTATTTTATTAATAATTTAATAACATAAATTTGAAACAACCCTAATGTTTGTACGTTGTTCATGAGTCAGCCTGGACAAAATTGGGCTGATTAAGTCAAAACTGTAGCCGCAGTGGCGATTTAAAGTTCTCTGGTCAAATGTGAAAATGGCAGGTGTCAGGCACCAGTCCACTATTAATTCCGTTACTTGTTATGTATTAGCGTTAAAAATCGGCAAAAATCCAGAAAATTCACAATGCATAAATCCACCTGGCATGTCAATATTTACCTTGTGGGACATTACCAGTGGAAGTCTTGACAGATGTTGACCATGGAAATTTCAAATTACCGCCTCTGACAGCTGATTGGTGCTACAGAATGTCATTCAATTTGTAAACAGGGAGCCTTCTCACCCTTCACTGATCATGTCTCCATCCACCATGCTTTTCCCGAAGTGGCCCAAATCAACACCAGGAAGTACAGTTTGAAGCCTCATCTGCAAGATGAAATATCAGACGTATCAGAAATGCTGAAAAATCGCAGCTCATAAAATCCATAAAGATCTGCTCTCAAATTTCTAAACAATGTAGGTCGTGGATACTGACCCGGAAGTGATTAATTGTAGTCTGATGCCAGTTCTCCTCATTGAAAGGTGTAGGAATACATATCCTAGATGGGTTCAAGTATAACTAATCTCTGACAGGCACGTTTAATCTACAATTTCGGAAGGATATATACTCAAACATTATCTCAGCATTGCCGGTAACATAGATCATGTTTCTCAGACACAGTATCCTGGAGGATATACTATCCCATTCCCCAAAGCCAAGAATAGGAGCACAAACCCGGTCCACCTGCAGTTCCGGTAGGGACTTTCACCCTCTGCAGTATCTTCTGATCAACGGGTTATACTCCGAGTCTTCTTCATGAAAGGCTTAGGGATACATATCCTTGATACCAGCAATACCAAGTATCCTCGAGTGATATTTATGGGGTTATTATCAAATTTGGCACATTCAGGATATATATCCTATAGAAAATAGGATACTAGGATATAGTATCCTGGAACGTACAAGGGGGCAGTAACTATATTTGCGTCCTGAGCATGACTTAAGGATACATATCCTTG
This sequence comes from Hanleya hanleyi, assembly GCA_036873755.1. Classification (NCBI taxonomy): domain Eukaryota; kingdom Metazoa; phylum Mollusca; class Polyplacophora; order Lepidopleurida; family Hanleyidae; genus Hanleya; species Hanleya hanleyi. The sequence goes on from JAVTVY010043822.1 coordinate 22,304, forward strand.
ACATCAACAATAACATACATTCTGTACTAGAGAGGGATTGACACTGAAATTTGGCTTTATAGGATATAAGTATCCTAAAGGATACCATATATGCTATAGAACAGTATACTATGTGTAGGATACTAATGATGATGATGCTCAAGGAGAGTATCCTACAGGATACCATTTAGATGTAGGATATATAGGATATATATCCTGTAGGATAGCGTACTATGGGATGTTAAGGATATATCCTATAGGATACTATTTTAGACATAGTGGGATATCTAGGATATATCCCATAGGATATCATAATTATAGGATCCTAGTGGTCGTCCCCAGTATATCCTTAGTAGGATATCCCCTTTATTAGTCATCTCCAGTATTCATCTGTCACCCATGGTAAAAGGTGACCCTACTTCGTCAGCGACAAGGGGCAAAATGCAAAGAACATACTTACTCTCCGGTTTATATAGCCCGCCAGAGGTGAAACCACGTGACTACAATACCTACGCTGATTGGCTGAGCCACCGAAAGTTGTCTGCAGCCGATTCAAGCCATGATTATAGTATCCACAAAAACATAATATACTCACCAAATTTCCCTGAAACAACACTAAATTTCCACTGAAATATTTACCTAGATACCAGTAGAAATTATTACTGAAGTTTTTATATAGTTTACTGTCCAAATTTAAAGTCCAAAGTACGTCGGAGCGTCTAGAAATGTAGCTTCGCAACATGGTCTCTTGTCAGGAGACAAGCATGATAAAAATTTACGGAATAAAGACATCTACCAGGCAATCGGGGAGTTACCACAAGCTAACAAGTATTTACTAGGTAAGCTGGCATTTGGTTCAATCAGATACCATGTTATTTTAAACAATTTAGCCATTGTAAACACTAAAACTGGTCAAAAATAGAGACACATGACAGTGTTGAAAACTGGTCCCGCGATAATGCATTTCATACAGGTACAAATCAGACATGTGACACGGACTGTAATAAACCTGTCAAACTTATGAACAACATTCAAATAAACATTTAGCAGTCAGACAATTTCCCCAACAATATTTAGAGAAAATGGTATTGGGACTAATAAACAGTCTCTACACTATCCCCTCCCAGCTTTGTGCGTTCTCGCACAAACATATAATTAGCAACAGGGGTTCAGTCACATTAATGTCAATGAAGTTCAATTATGTTACGGCATTGTTGCCAGAGTCACAGATAAAACATGACGTAAAACAATGTCAGGGATCCACAACATGTATTGGTCCTGAAAAGGACCTTTACTCAATGCATCTTGTGCAGCGTATAGTACATGTTCACAGAATAATCCGAGGCGATCCACTTTCACCGTAAATCCAATGAACAGGTCCCAAACATAGTAAAATCCACATGAAGAACGCGCACATTATCACACCAAGCTCATTTACACATCAAACAGGTAAATCGAAGAAGAGAAAAGCATAACCACAGTATATACATCAAAGGCACCATGGACTCCACTTGCAAGAACTCATCTAGTCGTCTACTGCTCGTTGGAGTAGTCCGAAAATCCTGGGGCATCGATCTTCCAGAGGTGGTCCACATGATTCCCACAGCCATGACAAATTTCGCAGGTCAGATCGGTGCATACCCAGATTCCCCTGTTTGTCTCAGTGCTGGCATCTGTGGTGGTCGTGGTTTGCAGCTGCACTTCCTCTCCTGCCTCCGTCTGCATGCCTCTGGTGGACATCTCGGTAAAGATCATGGATGTACCTTCGGCATCCGTCTGGTATGATGTTTTCGTGTACAGTGACACCATTAGGGTAGACAATGGTCCGATTGATTTGCTCCAGACAGGGATAGGGGGCCGGTTGAACTGTCCCCGAACGGGAAGTGGAGCAGGCACCTCTATCTTGTCAGAATTTCCACCCTCAAGAATTTTCGGGATGCCTGTGGGGCTGCCAGCTGACAACAGCGTTGGCAATTCATAAGATCGTCGTGGGTCAGGATTCTGCTCGGGCTCATAGACCAAGTTGGTGTGTGGCCTAACCATTTCACTGGCCTCAGAAATCCAACTATAGGCTGGGGATGTTGATTGCTCTCCAGGGCGCTCCCGAACAATGGTCAAGTCCATTGGAGCATCCACAGCTTCACTAGGCTTCGGCTGCTGATGTTGAATGAGTGGAGGGGGCGTGCTGCTCAAGGGACTGATCGCAGTAGGGTGGCTGGTCATGTCTGTGAGGGCTTCGTTCAGAACTGCTGAGGATGGTGGTGGGTCAAGGGTGATGTGAGGGTCAACCAGACTCACGTCTGTTTGAACACTCTCTTTCCTAGTCTTGCCATGTTCCCTCTTGATGTGTTCCTTCAGGTTGCATACATTTGTAATGGGATCTCCCCTTCTCACAATTCAATCTGAAATTGAATTGATTCTGAAAGCATATAAAAAAATGTGGCATTGTCATAGTCATATTTATCATGTGCAAAATGCCCTCCCTACATCTCCATGACCTGACCCTGTTTAGAGCTACCGATGAGCTGGTCTGAAATCCAACTGAGCCATCGCACCGGTTTCCTGACTATACGCCCAGACCGAGTCCGGTTTTCGACAGTAGGTTCGTCTCATATTGGACGGTCGCGAGCATGCGCATGGTAATCTCGTTTTCTCCCGGTCGCCTCATCGCTCGGCCTCATCTCGACCTGTACGCCCTTACTCAACCTACTAGGTTTGATATCCCATTTCACGAAGTTTGTTCCAGTATAAGGCTTCAACCGATTGAAGTGAACGACTTTCGGCTTTGACTTCAGAGTTCTCTGAATTCTATATACAGTGTCATCTAGGCTGCTGATGACCATGAATGGACCTTCCCAAAAACATGACAACTTTGGGGACAAACCAATCTTACGCGTTGGGTTATGCAACCAAACCACATCTTCTGGACTGAAAGGTTGGCCAGATCTGCGCCGTTCATAATGTCTGTTTCGAATTTTCTGCTTAGCCCTGCAATGCACCCTCGCTCTCTCGTATGCTACCTCGAAACGCTCTCTCAGCATAGAGGGGTATTCTGTGGTTTCCGCTGGTTCAATGTAGGGTGGCAAACCTGTAACCAAATCCAAGGGTAACTCAACTTCCCGCCCAAGCATCATTTTGTTAGGAGTGAAGCCGGTGGTATCATGTTGTGTACTACGATATGCCATCATAGCAAAAGGGAGCTGTTCATCCCAGTCAGTCTGGTTGTTGTTCACCATCAGGGCAGGTCTTGTTTCCAGTGGCCGGTTGAATCTCTCAACCATGCCATCGGATTGAGGGTGTAGTGGAGTGGTTCTTGTCTTCTCCACATCAAGGAGTCTACACATTTCGGAAAACAACTTTGACTCATAGTTTCTGCCCTGGTCAGAGTGAATCTCTCGAGATGTCCCAAACCTACAAATAAACTCTTTCACTATCTTGTCGGCTATCGTGGATGCCTCTTGATCAGGGATAGCATATCCTTCTATCCATCGGGTAAAATAATCACTGACTAGGAGTATGCACCTATTGCCAGTCTTTGATTCAGGCAATGGTCCCAGAACATCTGTAGCTATCCTCTCCATTGGTAGCCCTACCATGTACTGTCTTAATGGGGCCTGTAATCGCCTAGCAGGGGGCTTCCTCTTTGCACATGCCTCACACTGTTGACACCACCTGTCAACGCCCTGTTTCATTCCAAACCAGTGAAACCGTTGACCTATCTTCGAAAGCACTTTCTTGCTCCCAAAGTGCAACTCTAGAAAAACACCTTTCCTATGCAACTTAGGAAGAAGAATTTGCCATGCCACACTACCATCATCACTCTCCCATCTCCGACAGAGTATGCCATCCCTAAAGTCTAGCCGATCCCATTGCTTCCAGAAGTACTTCACTGCCTGATTCTCTGGTGATACCGCTTCCCATGCTGGGCGCAGAGAATCTCTTTGCTTTGCCTGTACGATCCACGACATTTCTGAATCATGGGCTTGGGCCTCTATGAACTTTGTCCTCTCTCATTCGCCTTTGTCAGTGACCAACGCCACTTGCCCTGTCATACTCTCTGAATTCTGTAGGGGTTCTGTACGATGCGCTTGTGATCTCCGAGACACATCTGGCAGTTGTGCAACAAGGACACAAAAAGATCCTCTCTGAACGTCACCTTGGTACCCCATCTTCTCGCACTGTCGACATGCTCCTCTAGACATGGCATCTGCGTTTTGATGTTGTTTGGCTGGCCTGTACTGAATTTCAAAATCGAAAGTCCCAAGGACTCCCAATCATCTGGCAAGCTGGCCCTCTGGCTCTTTAAATGTCATTAACCATCTCAAAGCGCAATGATCCGTCCGGATCAGAAAATGCCGTCCATACAGGTACTGCTTGAAGTACTTCACAAGCTTACGACAGCCAGAAGTTCACGTCTTGTTACACAATAATTCCGTTCGGACTTCGTCAGAGATTTGCTGGCAAATGCAATCACTCTTTCTCTTCCGTCTTGTTGCTGGGACAGAACTGCTCCAATGCCATATGAACTGGCAACGGTGTCGAGGATATACTCACCAGTATCACAAGGGTAAGCAAGAATGGGTGATACTGTAAGTCTGGTCTTCAGGGTAATAAAAGCTTCGTCACATGATCCTGTCCAACTGAATTTGCTATCCTTCTCGGTCAACCTATGAAGAGGACGGGCAATTGTGGCAAAGTCTTTTATGAACCTTCGATAGTATGATGCTAGGCCTAGAAAACTTCTCACACCATGAACATCTTCGGGAATGGGCCACTTCTTTATGACCTCTATCTTCCCCGGGGTCAGTAGACACACTATCCCTTGAGACCACATCTCCAAGAAATCTCACTTCTTTCTGAAAGAAATGACACTTTTTCGGCTTCAACTTGTAGATTCAGAATAGCTTCATCTAAGGTACTCCCATACACAATAATATCGTCTAGATACACAAGACAAGACCTCCACTGTACGCCAACCAAAATCATCTCTGTAAGCCTCTCAAAGGTAGAAGGAGCATTACACAGGCCGAACGGCATGACATTAAGCTGGAAGAGACCACCTCTGGTAACGAAGGCAGATTTCCTCTTGGCATCATTATCCAAAGGCACCTGCCAGTAGCCACTGGCTAAGTCTAAAGTAGAAAACCACTTCGCTCCTTGTAAGACATTCAGCGAATCGTCGATCCTGGGGATAGGATAGGCATCCTTCACAGTCACATCATTCAAACGACGATAGTCTACACAAAAGCGGACTGAACCATCCTTCTTATTCACCAAAACAATAGGTGATGCCCATGGGCTTGTGGATCTTTCGACTACTCTTCGGGCCGACATATCTTCAATCAGCTTATCTACCTCGGACTGTTTCTGAAAAGGCAAACGCCTGAAGGCCTGTCTGATAGGTTGAGCATCTCCTGTCTCAATATGATGGTGAACTTCTCTTGCACACCCCAGGTCGGGGTAATCTTGAAATCGCCTCAACAATGAAGCCACTTTCTGTTTATCTTCCTCCTTTATATCAGCGGTACTTCTCGTGTATAGATCTTGCAGATGCTCAGGTAGAGTTGTCTCCCCCATATCAACTGTGTCCACCTGTAACGAGCTACAATTCTCTGCTATTCCTGGATCATTCTGTGGAATAAAAGTATGGCACCGACTGACGGTTTCCAACCCCCCCATAGTGGTCCCCTTGTATACTACTACTGCTTCAGAACCGGCATTCAAAACCCTCACAGGGAACATCTCTCTCTCTCCGTATCCAGGAGTACTCTGCCGACTACCAGACGTGCTTCCAGAGAAGATCCAGGTTCGACTATAGCCCATTTCCCACAACTCATTGGCGATGTAGATCGACATGGTAATAACACTTCACTTCCTGGGAGAACTGTTGTATTCTGTGCCAAAACTAGACGACATGCTCTTGTCTCTTCTTTGGTCACCTTCTGACAGACAATTTGCTCTTCTCCACAGGTCAGACTTCCACTCTTGGGGTGTAGTCGTACATCATACTTACAAAGGAAGTCCATTCCAAGAATAGCTTCTGACTGGATATCTGCTACCATCACAGTCAGCACAACGGGGGTCGACATAATTCCTATGTCTGTCACACACTCACCATAGACACTTATGGGCTTTTTGTCTGCTGCCCATAACGTTATGGTCGACTGCTCCACCTGAGGTCTAACTTCAACTGGTATCTGCTGGTACATCTCCTTAGACAAAATCGTTACACATGAACCTGTATCAACTAGAAAATGAACGTCAGTTCCTGAAATACAACCATTAACATGGAAACCAGAATCAATAGAAAATACATCTTTATTCAATACACTCTGATTTACATTTATAAATTGAGGCATCTCGTCTTCATTTATGACCGGATTCAAGCCTCCTGAACCAGTCATTCCTAGTTTCCCGGTTTTTTACCAAGAGCACCATCTTTCTTCAATTCCGGTTTCCCATCATTCAACAAGGGGCATTGACTTTTATAGCGACCTTTATTTCGGCATAAGTAACACTCAACATCTGAGAGAGCTCGTCTTCTGAATGTGCTCCGGTCTTCCTGCTGAATAGCATTTCTTGCAGTTACTTCCGTCAGTAATGTCTGAAGCTGCTGCTCAATCTTCTCAAGCCTGAGCTTGGCCTGATCAGGGAGAGTCTCTACCTCACGAACGTGCCTCCTGGAAGACTGCTCCTGTCGTCCAGCTTCAATTTTCCTGAAACCCTCTACCTCTAAAGCAATAGTAACTGTCTGCTCCAAATTTACTGGTTTGCCTTGATAAATCCTCATTCGTGTTTCCGAATCCTCAAGCGCATCTACGAAATGAGTCTTGGCAAGGTGGTCTCTCTGCACCGCTGTCATATCTGGGTAAGCAAGATCAGCGAGCTTCCTAATGGACTGTCCAAGTTCCCGTAGTCCTTCTCCGCGTCCCCTTCGTCTATTTCGCAACTCTGCCAGATAAAGCTCAGCCTGTTCTCCTGGACCAAACCGAGTTGTCAGCACATGAGCCAATTTCTCAAAGTCTCCCTGCTCCTGTGGGGATAGGCTGCAAGCAATCTGCCTGGCTGGACCGCGCAGGTGCGTGTAGATATAGGCTGCCTTCTCTTTTTGCCTCCAGTGGCGATAGTGTTGAATACACTCAGATATTCCAGCCACGACCCATCTCCAGTAAATGTTTCCGGTCTCACAGTCAACTTTCTGGGGTGGACTCGATCACTATCTCCATCTCCTGTATGTTCATCTTCATCATCTGAAGAAGCTGGTTCGCCCCTCCGTGACCCTCTCCGAAACTGACGAAATACAACTTCTTCTTCTGCCCCACTCTCATCAACCAGGTTATCGTCAGCATTATCCAACATCTCAGGACTTTCTTCTGCCATCTTCAAATCTTCGAATGAAAGAAACACATTTATTTACATCCCACAATGCACTACTATCCCACCGCTGCCACCAATTGTAACGAATTTCTTATCCATTGGTGTGTGTCACTTCATAGTTTTGCTGCCACCAGTGACGTAAGGTGTCACGACCCTCATAGAGAACTTTACATTATAAAAAAAATGCCCTCTCATAGGCTTAACTGTAATGGCTCTCTAATAGACCCAACTGTGTCGGCCCTCTCATAGGCTTAACTGTAATGGCCCTCTAATAGACCCAACTGTATCGGCCCTCTCATAGGCTTAACTGTAATGGCCCTCTAATAGACCCAACTGTACTGGCCCTCACATATCATAGGCACATCTGTACTGGCCCACTAGTAGACCCAACTGTACTGGCCCTCTCATAGGCACATCTGTACTGGCCCATTAATAGACCCAACTGTACTGGCCCTCTCATAGGCACATCTGTACTGGGCTTCTCATAGGGTATCACATTAATGCGTTGTAATCACATCTCTTCTTAGTAGCGTCTTATTCCCAGTCTACTCTGGATGGCGCTCGTTACACGGGTCCGCCACTATTCGCCAGATACTCGTGGTATATCGAGCTGGTAAGGGGTCGAATTCATCTAAGTCAATCCACCAGTGGAAATGATAGTAGAGCACTATGGGACATCATTACATCTCAATTACATCTAGGTCACCTTGTTTCGAGGATATCCAGATATCCCTCAGGATAGTTCCAGGATATGACATTAGCTACCAGTCTGGCGGGACAATAAGGATACCCAAAGGATACCTCTGAGGATATCTCAAGATAGATTTCGAGTCCCATAAGGATATTCGAAGGATATTTTTAAGGATATATCAGGATACCTTTCGAGTACCATAAGGATACACAAAGGCTTTCGCATAATTATAAAGGATGGAGACAAGGCAATAATTCAACGTTCAAAGATAATGCGTGTATTATCAACAATAAAGTGCAACATGATATATATATACAGGTATTTACATGCGTAAGGATACTTCAGGTTATTTTATCAAAACTGAATATGCCCATCGAATACTGGGTACCGATATCAATTATATAGTCGCTTTCAGGACATCGATACCTATTCTACAATTTAATATAGCGGCTGATCGCAATAATCATGGCTTGAATATCGCTTACGCTGTAGGATATATGCGGGATATCCATAGGATATGTTAAGTTATGTTGGATATTCACGATATTCCCATCACGATATGTTAAGGATATCTCAAGGAGTCTTTCGGCCGTACGTCAGGATATATTAGGTAGGATGGAACGGTTGGATTTCAGCACTAACATCTCCAGACATCTCCCACTACAGTATCTTCTATTAGGATAATAAAGGCCACCCACCCATAGTTCCATACCAGGCAACAGTAATACTTGTAGCTATGATCTGGGTATCCTTAAGGATATATGCCCCATTCCCCAGAGTAAGATATGTCCACAACCCGGTCCACCTGCAGTTCCGGACCCAGGGACTTTCACCCTCTGCAGTGTCCTCTAAAGTGGATATGCTTTATCAACGGGTCTCAGTTCTCCTCATTGAAAGGTGTAGGGATACATATCCTAGATGGGTTCAAGTATAACTAATCTCTGACAGGCACGTTTAGTCTACAATTTCGGAAGGATATACACTCAAACATTATCTCAGCATTGCCGGTAACATAGATCATGTTTCCCAGACACAGTATCCTGGAGGATATACTATCCCATTCCCCAAAGCCAAGAATAGGGCCACAAACCCGGTCCACCTGCAGTTCCGGTAGGGACTTTTACCCTCTGCAGTATCTTCTGACCAACGGGTTATACTCCGAGTCTTCTTCATGAAAGGCTTAGGGATACATATCCTTGATACCAGCAATACCAAGTATCCTCGAGTGATATTTATGGGGTTATTATCAAATTTGGCACATTCAGGATATATATCCTATAGAAAATAGGATACTAGGATATAGTATCCTGGAACGTACAAGGGCAGTAACTATATTTGCGTCCTGAGTATGACTTAAGGATGCATATCCTTGACATCCACAATAACATACATTCTGTACTAGGGAGGGATTGACACTGAAATTTGGCTTTATAGGATATTAGTATCCTAAAGGATACCATATATGCTATAGAACAGTATACTATGTGTAGGATACTAATAATGATGATGCTCAAGGGGAGTATCCTACAGGATACCATTTAGACGTAGGATATCTAGGATATATATCCTGTAGGATAGTGTACTATGGGATGTTAAGGATATATCCTATAGGATACTATTTTAGACATAGTAGGATACTGTCCAAATTTAAAGTCCAAAGTACGTCGGAGCGTCTAGAAATGTAGCTTCGCAACATGGTCTCTTGTCAGGAGACAAGCATGATAAAAATTTACGGAATAAAGGCATCTACCAGGCAATCGGGGAGTTACCACAAGCTAACAAGTATTTACTAGGTAAGCTGGCATTTGATTCAATCAGATACCATGTTATTTTAAACGATTTAGCCATTGTAAACACTAAAACTGTTCAAAAATAGAGACACATGACAGTGTTGAAAACTGGTCCCGCGATAATGCATTTCATACAGGTACAAATCAAACATGTGACACGGACTGTAATAAACCTGTCAAACTTATGAACAACATTCAAATAAACATTTAGCAGTCAGACAATTTCCCCAACAATATTTAGAGAAAATGGTAGTGGGACTAATAAACATTCTCTACAATATCTACGATCAGTTTTCTTGAACACAGATACTATTAATGAACTTAGACGGTCAAGAATGCCCTGATGAGGGATTGTAGTATAGAGAGTCGCGAAATCCCATGTGGATACATGACTATACGGTATGTGACCTTTGGCATCAAGTTCTTTCGTAAGACATTTTGAGTTTTTCAATATCCACATACATTCAACACCAGAGTTTTTAGAAATAGTGGCGCAATACCTTTCCCAAAATGTTTTTACCTCCTGAAGGGCCCTCGTCAACAGGGTTGGAAGAAGCTTGGTGGTGCAGCTTCTAGACCCAGCTATGAATCTAGCTTTGTATGGTGATTTATGCATTTTGGGGGTCCAGTATACTTTTGGTATATCATTATGTTTGGTTGGAATACAAATACCTCTTTCCTTGAGAAACGTTTTGTGGTTGTTAAATAAATCTTCCAGAGTAAATGCAGTTTGAGAGTAAGTAGACTTATTTGATGATGATATGTTTACACTCAATTCTTCAACCAGCACCTGGTAATAGTAATATTTACATATGAATATTATATTATTTGGAGCTTTGTCTGCTGGGACTATGACGAATTTACTCTGGAGATTTGCTAGAACTTCTTGCGAATTGGGGCTTCTCAGTACTTGTTTTGCTTGGGGAAGGGTACTTCTGTCAATATGGCGGATTGTTTCAACGACCTTGCTCTTGGTGAGGTCCAGCCAATCGGCGAGTACTGTAGGTTCAACTTTTTCTCGCTTAGACCAATCAATAACGTACTGTTCCAAAGCAGACAGGACTATCTTCTGGTCGGCCTTCAGATTTATATTTCTCGGCTCTCTATATTTAGGTCCCTTCATCAGGAGTAATCTTAGGTCCTTATCACTCACCACATCAAGATCACCAGTCACAACATGTTTGCATGGTGTATAGATAAAGTTCGACGATTCACAATCAGAACTATAGCCCCCCGACGTGTATAAGTTACAGTCAAACTCCTTGACAGCATTAGAGTAATTGAATATTTTGGTGGCTATAGATTTAGTATACTTATATGAAATGCAAGGAGGTTCTGTGAACTTAAAATAGTTTGGTACAGTGTTGCGTACTGTAAATTAATAATGTCCAGTCCTTTATCTAAGTAGTTGAGTTTCAAGAAAAGCCGATCTTGGGATGTTTCGATTATGTTCACTGGACGATACAACCGAAAATACGCTATATCTTGACATACTTTAGTGATTTTGGGTGGTATTATATTTCCTGAAGACGCAGATTGTTGTATATCTCTGGCTATATGATTAAAAGCTCTCAGAGGTAACGCATACAGAACTGTACGTCAGATATGTGTACTACTGTCACTGTACACTCTGGTTCTAGAAAGCTATCTATAGACCCGAGAAGGCAGACCAAAATTCTGCAAGATGTATCTGTATCACCACACTCAGAAATGAATATTGTTGCTAGGATAAGAGGTAACCCTCTGCCAAATGGCATAGTTGGTATCCGTCATGGGTCAGCAAATTTGCAGTCAACAGGGTTGTTGTGTGCTAGGGTTTTGTCACACCTAGACTCTGGTGAGACTGTGCACAGGGTCACGAATCATAGTGATGACCCTGTAGTGCTCAAGAAGGGCACTGTTGTGGGGAAATTTGTATGTATTTCTTCACAGGATAAACTTCACCAGTATGACAATAACGAGATCAACGGAATGCCATCTGCGCAGGAAAAACAGGCTACTCCCCGGGTTTGTACAGAGGAACACTGTACTGGTGTTCAGAATGTTAGTACAAGCACAAGCAATTATCAGCAAAAAAAACATACACATGTACAGGGTGTGGTTCACAAGGTTGGAGTGCAGCATAGGGAGGGAAACCGTTGAGATGTTCAGCATGTGAAAACATGCACTTCCTGCCTATGTATGGAAGGAAACCATACATGTGTACAGTGTGTGATTAGGAGCAGTACATTACAGTGTGTAGAAGGAAACCATACATGTGTACAGTGTGTGAATAGGAACATTACAGTATGTAGCAAGAAACCATACGCGTGTACGTGATGTGGAAAACGTACAGAACTCGCGGAGACGTGCTATAACACCGCAAAGAAACCATGCAAATGCTAACCGTGTGGATAATACAGCAAAATCAGGGGGAAACCATTCGCGAACACAGAGTGTGTCAAAGACTGATTCGAAAATTCGATGAAAAGTCGTGTAGCTGCTAAACAGGTGAAGCCACACGACGAAAACTGTATGCACAAATCCTATGGAACGGTGACCGGTGACAAAACGCCGAAGGCGTGCGATAGCATCTCATTGGATGGTAGTAAACTTACGCCCGAGGAAACTGACAAACTTATATGTCTCATCGATGAATACTCGGACATTTTTGCCACTGATGGTAAACTCGGCAAATGCGAACTGATCAAACATAAAATCGAAGACGAACCAGGTACACGACCAATTAGAAGCAGGGCTTACCGCGTTAGCCCTAAACAGAAGGAACAAATGGAATCGGTGATCCAGGAAATGAAAGACCAGGATATTATAGAGGACAGTGTGAATCTATGGGCAGCCCCATGTCTGCTCGTGGCTAAGCAAAAACAATCAGGTGTCCGCTTTGTCGTGGACTACAGAATCGTCACACACGTCAGGATGCACATCCAATACCTATTCCAGACGAAGCACTTCAGAGTGTTGGGTTTACATCCGTCGTTTTTCTCAACACTGGACTTACAAAGCGGATTTCATCAGATTGTGATTGACCCAGATTCCCGAGAGTACACATCTTTCCGGTGCCATCTTGGACTTTATCAGTATAAGAGGCTTCCAATGGGACTCAAAAATAGCCCGGCGACTTTCCAGAGGATTATGAAAGCAGTGATGCGCGGCTTGAACTGGAAGATAGTACTTGTGTACTTAGACGATGTGGTGATTTTCAGCCGAACATTCGAGGAGCACCTCAGCCACCTTCGCCTAGTGTTCGACCGGTTACGCCAGGCGAACCTTCGCCTGAAACCAGGCAAATGCACCTTCTGCAGTGAAGAAAGCAAGTACCTTGGCCACATTCTCTCGGAGCGTGGAATATCTCCAGATGCAGATAAAGTAGCCGCCGTCAGAGACTATCCAACCCCCAAGTGCCTCACCGACCTTCGGGCATTCCTTGGACTGTCCGGATACTATCGGAAATTTATTGAGGGGTACAGCAAGCTAGCTCACCCATTGTATCAATTGACGAAGAAGGGTGTTAGCTTTGTGTGGAATGAAGAATGTGAGCAGGCGTTCGCGGCATTAAAGCTTGCATTGTGTAGCGCTCCAATCATCGCCTATCCACAGTACGACAAACCCTTCCGTCTATATACAAACGCCAGCTCTTTTTCCATAGGAGCAGTTGTGTGCCAGATCCAGGGAGATACCGAACGTGTCATCGGATATGCTGGACGATCCATGAACAATGCGGAAAGGAACTATGAAATCACGGAAAAGAAATGCAGTCGTATTTGGGGTGAAACATTGCGATTATCTGCTTCGCCATTCGACCTTCACGGTAGTGGTGGACCATTCAGCACTTAAGTGATTGTTCACACCAAAAGAACCCACTGGGCGAATGGCATGATGGACCACGTTGTTGCAATCCTATTCATTCACGATTGAATATCGTCCTGGCAAATCCCACGGTAATGCAGACGGCGTGAGTCGACGCCAGTATGATGATATGAGTGCTTCAGTTCTAGACGAGGACGATCCGTTCAGTGCAGTGCAAGTGGAGGGCTTAGTAGCCACGGGAAAGAGTTCCCCTCGTAGACCAGTGAGGAAGCCAGCGAAACAGCAGCTTACCGAAGTGAAAAGAAAAGCTGCTGGCACTGCGCTGAAATCAGTGAACTTGACCACAGATGAGCTGAAAGCAGCTCAGCCATTAGATCCGAACTATACTCACCTCATTCGGTTATTCCGCGATGGAACCCTGCCACGAGATCCTGATGAACGACAGTCGGTTTTGAGCTCTCATGTGAACTACTTTCTGTACAACGACATTCTCTACCATATGTTGTCCAGGAGCAAGAAACGTCACAAGTGTGTGGAGTGCATAGTCCAGTTGTGTATTCCAAAGACAATGGTGTCATCCGTTCTTAGAGAGGCACACGACTCACCCTTGGGTGGTGGACACTCCGGAATATCACGAACCATGGAGAAAACACGTTTACGCTACTTCTGGTCATCCATGTACACGGACATTGTGAAATATGTGCAGTCCTGTTAACCGTGTTCGCGCCGGAAACGACCTACTCTACCTGTGAAAGCTCAGATCGTGCCATTATCAACTTCTATGCCGGTTGAACGCGTGACCACGGACATTCTTGGACCGCTGCCAACTTGTGCAGACTCTGGCAACAAGTACGTAGTAATTTTTGTTGACTCATTCACAAAATACATTGAATTGTTCCCCACAGTGACCATCAAAGCTGTAACGATTGCAAACTGTTTCGTTCACGGTGTTGTGTGCCGTCACGGAGCCCCGCAGTTCCTTCATTCGGATCATGGGACAAATTACCTGTCGCAAATTGTTCTAGAAACGTGCAAACTGCTTAACATTCACAAGACTCAAACATCGTCGTATCACCCTCAGTGCAATGGGCAAAGCGATGTCCACAATCCTGGCGTACTTGTCAAAGTACTTAGATGACTCTCATGACACCTGGGACAAACTTGTGCCATTCCTGCAGTTCAGGTACAATGGTACTTCATGCCTGGACAGTACAGAATTCAGACCCTTCTTCCTTGTGCATGGAAGACACCCTCGCATGCCGATTGACACTGATTTGCCAGTGCCGCCACACGTGACCCTTCCTACAGCAGACTATTTGTCGTGTACACTTGACAACTTGGAGAAAGCCCGGATAATTGCCGGTGAAATCATGGCTGACAGGAAGAAAAAGATGGTGGAAAAACACGAGAGGCATGTTCATCATCCACCGTTCAGCGTTGGTGATACTGTTTATCTTTACAAGCCCGTTCTTGTAACCATGGTAACAGGTCAGTCTTGTAAGTTTTCCAGCCCCTGGGCAGGGCCGTACTACATCACTGAGCGTCTATCTGCCCTGCATGTGCGTCTTCGGAGAAATCACAACACATATAAGGGAAGTGGGAAGAGGTGCCGACATCCTGACTGCGTCACATGACTTCACAGAATAGTCTTCTGGTTAACCAATTCTAAAGCACATACCAAGAAGTCTGACAATAAACTCGTGAAGAACCGTATCCATGTGAACAGACTTAAAAAAGCCATGGTACGTCCATCCGAGAACAGTTGTCCAGAACGTGTAGACTCGGTTGAACCTGCTATACTTGCCGAGGACGAGGTAGCATCAGATACAGTGGTTCCCTCGGATAGGTCTTCTCCATCATCTCAATCAGCGGATGATGACACCCCGTCTACTCTGAATACTTACGAGATCGAAAAGGTCCTTCGAAAGAAGTACAGCCAAGCACAATGGTGGTACCGTGTCAAATGGTCCACATTCCCCTCAAGCTACAATTCGTGGGTAGCTTTTGCCGATTTGACCGGCCCTTGTCAACAGTTTGTGAATGCTACTCATCGTCAGATTCCCACCGACAAGAAGAGTCAGCGTAGGAATTAGATAGTAGTATAAATGTATACTGTTAACTGCGGATTTGATCGTACCTCCTTAATGAGTGTCATAAGTGCAATATGTACACCACACCTTGTTCTTTTTGGAAGGCAGATGCCATTTTGTTGATTTTTTTCTCTTTCTTTCACTTTGCTGTTTCGATGAGTTGCAAAATGCACCTATACTTACCATAAAATTGTCCAACATCATAGTGATTTACTTACCACACAAGATAGGCTACTGTCTCTGTAACGGATTTACACTGAATACCTGGCCAGTATCTTATTGTCTTACTCCACAGTAGCGCAGCCAGACATCTTTGTTCACGAGTAATAACACCGTATGTAATGCTTCCCTACTCTTGTATCGCATTACGCGACAATATGGTGGTTTCTCCACTGCTAGCGTGTTTGTCGTAAACGCCGACTGGTGATTTCTATTTCTTACATATAGGGGACGACATATAGAAGTCGGACACGAAGACTAAACAGAGTCTATACTAGTACGACCAGGGGTACAATGAAAGCTCGTGTAGAACATGGGAGAAGAACATGTCCCCCGAATACATGTGTAACACATAATTTGGTACTCACAGGACTTTAAATCTCTCCAATTTGGGCACACCTTCTATTAGGTGTGACAATTTTTTAGGATGGGACAGAGGGTGGGGCACATACCCCTGGGGGACAAGCAATCTAGAATCATCCCTGGAAGTAGTGCCTTTGACAAGGGATTTCTTTACCAATGGGCGAAACCCAGTGTGAGGCAACACCAACTTTATTTTGTGTTTCACGGGTCCGCTGACATTGAAAGATTGAATATCCGAATAAAAATAAAATTTCAAATTGCCACTTTTTTTTCGCTACGGAAGTTTGAACATAAAGATTTCTACCCCTTTTCATTCCTGATTGTATTAATTAGGCTGTTGTATTCTATCTGAAGCAATGGCGGCAAATAAAAATGCCAAACAACAAAAATAAATACCTCTCACGATAATTTTTCACTGGAAGTCAGCGAATTGTTGTTGTATAATGCCGCTAATAGTACTTTGGCAATAATGACATTCAACATAAATCGGGAACCTTCACTGGTTGTGTGATCTATCCATCACTGTGTCATGGTATTCATATTCCGACAGTGACTTGGTATGTCAGAGCTTGGAAATGGTGGGTGCTTCACCAGCTCAGCTGATACGGCATGGTTTTAAGTTACTGTTGAAGCATGAGGCGGTTGCAACACACGCGAACTTCGGTGGATTGATCTGGAAGACAGCCACAGCCACAACGATGATGACAATGTTAGATTTGAAGTGTATATTGGCAGTTAAAAGTATGACTTAACATACCGTTTTTGACCTTGAGAAAATAGGTCAACGTCAGTCATATTCATAGCCTTCAGGTCCATCATCAGCTGCGTATGTGGTATTAATTTAAAAAGCCTAGATATATTTCGTGTTATATCATAATATACAGTACAAATCCTTGAACAAGTAGGTTCAGTCAAATGGGATAGGCTTCTAGTCAGTCACCAATTGCACATGTATTATGAATTTGGAGAGCCTATCTTCACTTCTTTAGGCTTCGGATACATCACCAGTAGCATTAGTATGACAAGAAAGATGGACAGACAGAGACACAGACAGACAGACAAACGGACGGATAGAAAGATGATACAGAAAATTCATTTCCATTTGAGGCATCATTACATATCTTCAAAGTCTAAATATTTTTGTCAAAATGTACTTTCACCATTTTACTTGAATTAGAAATAAAAATTTAACATTTAGCAGGAATGTAGAAGTTCCACTTCAAAAATCTTTCTACTTTTTCAGTCTAAAAAATAGTTATCAACAGTTGTAACTATGCTGTCAAAATGCAACGGTATGTGCCATTTTACATCTCGAGTTTCAAATAAATTCTGCGGACCTCCACATGAAAGAAAAAAAAATTGAGAATTAACCAAGTGATAATTTGTGATTTTACTTGTTGAAAATTGGGCAGAAGGCATTGTGCTGTTTCCTCAAAAACAGTTTTTGTTTCGCTTCGGATCGTGTAGTTGACACGTTATTGTGTTGTGTAACTCTTTTGTGTTTGGAGGTTATAGTAAAACAACCCAACATCAGCTGAGAAGGTATTTGTCCCGGACACTGGAGACCGCATGTAATAACAAAGCACAGGACACTCGTCAATAGTCACTGGACCCTGACATTTGGTCGCCGACTATATTACACTGCCACTATTAAACTGTAACTTGGTTTCACCTTGCATCCCAATTGCAAGTACATCAGTATGTCCCACTTAGAAGAAACTTTACAAGGCTTAGGCTCTCAGGTTGACGACAGCTTGAATATGACAGATCCCAACACTACTTTGGGTCAAGCCAAACGTGTGAGAACCTTAACAGAAAAGGGGAGAAAACTCTTCACTACTACTCGAAATGATTTCCTTGCTAAACTTCAGAAGTCATGGAAATCTGTTGAAAATCTACTACCGGATGTCATAGATGGAAACGTGGATGTATTACAGTTACGACAACAGGAAAAACAACTTACCAAATCCTTTGATGTCTACAAGAAACACTCAGCTGACTTTATGGTTTATTTGATCCAGACTAACACCAAGGAGTCCCAAATGGAATTACTGATGCATGAGGCTGTAAGGAAAGCCAATGATGACATCATCGACCAGGCTTTAAGCCTCTTGGATAACCAAATGCAATGTGTTCTGGGGAGCATTTCCCATCATTCTAGATCATCCCAACGTTCAAAATCTATCGGATCACAGAATTCGAGAACTTCTTCGATCTTAGCTCAGAAGCGCGCTAGGGCAGAGGCAGCCCGCACAAGAGTCCAATTTGCAGCCAAGGAATCAGACATCAAAAAACAACATGCTGAACTGAACGAAAAGACTGCCAAAGTTCAACGGGAAAGGGCAGAATTAGAAGCGGACTTGGAATTACTGAAACAACAGGGGGAAGCAGCTGCTGCTCAGGCTGAAGTTGAGGCACTGGAAAACTTTGATAACCAGAGTAGACAATCACCAAGTGTAAACCCAGGAGATTACATTCCTGAACAAACAGCGATGGAAAAGACTGAAGAATACGTGTCGGGCCTTCAAGATCCAACTATCCTTGCTCATCAAGATTTCACCGATCCCCGTCCAACCCATAACAATGTTTTTTCCGTCTGGAGAACAATGCTTTGGTGCAAATAATCCTCCTCAAGTAAACCAAATTCCACATCATCCAGCAATGTTCACGGTGCCACCGCCACCACCCTTTATGCCCTCCCCTGAAGTTATGGTCACATCCGAGATCACCCGTTTCCTCTTGAAGAAGGAACTTCAGGTTTCACCCATGGAGGAATTGGATTTATTGGTGAAATGGTTAGGACCTGAATCGTCGAAGCATGCCATAAGCATCCGAACATCAAATGCCAGAAACCCGGCCAGTGGGCGGGCGCGCATCTGGGAGCGATTGGATGAGAGATTTGGAAGCCCCGAAATGGTAGAAGCAGCATTAAAGAAAAAGCTTTCGGACTTTCCTAAACTATCGTACAAAGATTATAAAAAGCTCTACGATCTTGCCGACATACTTTCCGAAATCGAGTCTGCCAAGGAAGATGAAAGCTACCGACCTCTTCTAGCTTACTTTGATTCATCAACAGGCATCATCCCTATTGTCAGAAAACTACCCTGTGGCATACAGGAGAAATGGACAACAGCCGCCTTGAAATACAAGAAGGCTCATAGGGTTACGTTTCCTCCATTCACCTTTTTCGCAGACTTCATCCGAGATGTTAGCAAAACTAAAAATGACCCTAGCTTCGCATATGGAGAACCACCCTCATCAGCTGTCACTAAAAAAGACAACAAGGGAAATCAGAAAACTGCTGTTTTCACCCGAAAGACGGAGATTTCACAACAACGCAAAGATGAATGTTTAAGTCCAAGTCAACGGTGCCCCCTACACAATATCAACCATTCTCTCAACGACTGCAGAGGCTTTCGAGCCAAGCCGATCCGCGATCGCAAAGAATTTCTGAAGACAAATGGCATCTGTTTTAAATGCTGCGCTTCGACTGACCACATGTTCCGCGCATGTAAGGAAACTGTCGAGTGTGGAGAGTGCCACAGTCAAAAACATGCAACCGCACTCCATACCCAGTCTACAGATATGAGAAAATCTGACTCTTGTGTATCTTCGCCAAAGCATGGCGGGGAGAAATCTACCGAAACAAAGGAAACATCTTCTGTCACAAGTAACTGTACACAAATTTGTGGGGAAAAGTTCAGTGGAAAATCCTGTGCTAAGACTGTTCTCGTGAATGTGTACCCCGACAGACACCCCGAACTTTCTCACAAAATGTATGCTTTGTTAGACGACCAAAGCAATCTGTCACTAGCAAAGTCTGGATTTTTCGATTTGATGAATATCAACAGTAAGGAGATTCCATACACCCTTTCATCTTGTGCGGGAAGTATAAAGACCACTGGTAGGAGAGCCACTGGTACGTGATAGAGCCGATTGACCACAATGACCGTCTGAAACTTCCTTCACTCATAGAATGCAATCAGATTCCAAACATCAGAAGCGAAATCCCTACTCCCCAAGTTGCGGAGCACTTTGAGCATCTCAAAGACATCGCCAGACACATTCCACAGCTGGACGATAAAGCCGAGATACTACTTCTAATTGGCAGAGATCTGTTGGAGGCACATCACGTTCAGAGCCAACGAGTCGGTGCTCCTAATACGCCATACGCACAGAAATTACGCCTAGGATGGGTAATCGTAGGGGAAGCTTGCTTGGGAAGGATACATAGATCTGACACTGTCAATGTGAATAAGACTTACCTTTTGAACAACAGACGTCCTTCTTTGTTTCAGCCATGCCCCAACAGGTTGAATGTGAGGAATTGTGACTTACCTTCGGATACCCCAGAAAATGTCAGCAATGGATTGGGTGACACAGTCTTCGAGAAGACTCCCAATGATGACAAAGTGGGAATGTCAATCGAGGATAAGCAATTCATACGCATCATGGACCAGGAGGTCCACAGAGATTCAAGTGGAAACTGGGTGGCACCTTTGCCATTCAGGTCACCAAGGGTTCGTCTACCGAACAACAAACCTCAAGCCGTGAAACGTGCGCAAACCCTACACCGCAGTCTACAAAGAGACCCTGTCAAAAAGCAGCACTTCAAGACTTTCATGCAGCGTGTCATTGATAGCGGACATTCAGAAGTCGCCCCTCCCCTAAAGGACGGAGAAGAATGTTGGTATCTTCCCATATTTGGCGTATACCATCCTCAAAAGCCCGACCAAATCCGTGGAGTTTTCGACTCTTCAGCACAATACCAAGGTGTTTCCCTGAATAACGTGCTGCTAACTGGACCTGACTTAACCAATAACCTACTTGGAATTCTGCTTCGGTTCCGCAAAGAGGCAGTTGCTATCACGGCCGACATTCAGCAAATGTTCTACAACTTCATGGTGAGAGAAGACCATAGAAATTTCCTGAGATTCCTCTGGTACCGTGACAACGATCCTGATCAAGATCTCATTGAATACAGGATGTGCGTTCATGTGTTCGGGAATAGCCCATCGCCAGCTATAGCAACATATGGACTAAGAAAGGCCGTCCAGGTCGAGGAAGGCGAATTTGGCAATCACGTGGTAGAGTACGTCAACAGAAACTTCTACGTGGATGATGGCCTCGCGTCTCTTCGCACACCAGAAGAGGCCATTGATCTTGTCAAGCGCACCCAGCAAGCTCTCCAGTCGGGGGGCAATCTCAGGCTTCATAAAATAGCATCGAATAGCACTCAAGTCATGGATGAATTTCCAGTCGAGGACCGGGCCAGCAACCTCAAGGATTTGGATCTTCACATGGACACCCCACCTTTGCAACGAAGTCTGGGACTTGCCTGGAACCTTCAAAGTGACACTTTCACTTTTCAGGTCTCTGAAAAGGAAAAACCCCACACCAAACGTGGCGTTCTATCCACTGTGAACAGCCTATATGACCCCCTGGGATTTGTCGCCCCCGTGACAATCAAAGGCAAAATTATTCTGCGTGAATCAATGACGTCGACCACTGATTGGGACAATCCGCTGCCAGCTGAGAATCGTCCTGAGTGGGATAGCTGGAGAGAATCTCTGACATCACTGCAAGAGATCAACATTCCTCGGACCTATTCACCTGTGTCGATCGGCGATGCCTTGAAGAAAGAGATCCATGTGTACTCCGATGCTTCCGAAAAGGCAATCGCGGCCGTAGCCTACTTAAAAACTATCTCCACTGAAGGAAACCAGAGCCTCGGTTTCATTTTGGGCAAAGCAAAGGTCGCTCCTCTCCACAGTCATACAATCCCTCGTCTGGAACTCTGCGCCGCTGTTCTTGCTGTGGAGATAGCGGAGATGATATGTGATCAACTGGACTTTGTACCTGACGCACTGCAATTTTACACGGACAGTAAGATAGTCTTGGGCTATATTAACAATCAATCCAGACGGTTTTATGTCTATGTCAGCAACAGAGTTGAACGAATTCGTAGATTCACCAAACCAGAACAGTGGAACTATGTGCCTACCGACGAAAACCCGGCAGACCATGCCACCAGGAGCCTACCTGCTGAACAGGTCGGCGAAAGCGCATGGGTTTTGGGTCCACAACGCCTACTCGACCACACCCATGACAACTGCACTTCCTACCCTCTGGTGAATCCAGAAAAGGACAGTGAAGTAAGACCACAGGCTGTTACACTAAAACCAACGTGGCAAACAACAGGTCCATCGGCTGCCGTCGCTTCGAACGATTTTCGAGTTGGGCGACCTTAGTGAGGACGATCGCAAACCTGAAACACATTGCCAGTAGCCGCCAGCATGACGATTTGTGCAATGGATGGCACATGTGCCCTAAGTCGAGAACAACCCAGCTCTACACGGAGGCAGAACGCTTCATTATCAAATCGGTTCAACGTGAAGTCTTCGAAGAGGAACTTGATTGTCTCCGATCTAACAAACCTCTACCGAAGACTAGCCCTCTTCTTACCTTGAACCCCATTGTGGACATCAACGGTCTACTAAGAGTTGGTGGCAGACTGACTCATTCCGACTTGGCTAACAACGAGAAACATCCCATAATTCTCCCTGCACGTCATCACATCTCCATCCTTCTAGTCCGTCACTATCATGAGAGTATCAAACACCAGGGACGCCACCTAACCGAGGGTGCGTTGAGGTCTGCTGGGCTCTGGATCATTGGTGGTAAGCGCTTGATCTCATCTCTGCTTCACAAATGCGTAAAGTGTCGTAAACTTCGGGGGAAGCAGGAATTACATAAGATGGCAGACCTCCCACCTGACCGCCTCACACCCGGACCAGCCTTCTCCTTTGTGGGTGTCGACACGTTCGGGCCCTGGACTGTCGTCGGTCGTCGCACAAGGGGCGGACAAGCCAACAACAAGCGTTGGGCCATCATGTTCACTTGTCTTACAACCAGGGCAGTGCACATCGAAGCCATTGAAGATATGGGGTCGTCCAGTTTCATCAATGCGCTACGACGCCTTATCGCCATCCGAGGGAAAGTCACCGAACTTAGATCTGACCGCGGCACTAACTTCGTAGGTGCTACAGACGACCTAGAGATAGATGCCATCCATGTCGAGGATGGTCCCGTCAAAGAGTTCCTCTATAACAAAGGAGTGACCTGGACTTTCAACCCTCCTCACTCTTCCCATATGGGAGGAGTGTGGGAGCGCATGATCGGAGTAACCCGTCGTATCCTTGATTCTATGATGACAGGTGTTGTACCAAACAACCTCACCCATGAAGTACTCACAACCTTTATGGCAGAAGCGTCTGCTATCATCAACGCACGCCCCATAGTACCCGTCTCCAGTGACCCGGATTGTCCTCAAATCTTGTCTCCGTCCACATTACTCACCTTGAAGACTGATCATGTCACAGAGCCATCATCTGAATGGAACATTAAGGACCTTTATAAAGCTCAATGGAGACGCGTGCAAGCTCTAGCAGACACTTTCTGGAACAGATGGCGACACGAATATCTTCATACTCTTCAGACCAGACGTAAGTGGCACGACGACAGACCAAACATCAAGAAAGGTGATGTGATCCTCTTAAAGGAGAAATCTGCTCATCGAAATGAATGGCCCATCGGAATAGTCGTCGACCCTATTCCAGGTGATGACAACAAAGTGAGGAAGGCCACAGTGCGTGTTATCAAAGATGGTAAACCTACTATGTACCTCCGTCCGATCACCGAACTTGTCTTGTTGCTCTCGGACTAGTATGGACTGTGACTATGCCATGACTTAGCAAACTGTCGAACTCCTCTTTCATGCAAGTCAGAGGCTTGTGTGACCCACTCTATTGTGTTAAGTTAAATTTGTGATATCTTCAGAGACATCAGACGGGGAGTGTGCTGTTTCCTCAAAAACAGTTTTTGTTTCGCTTCGGATCGTGTAGTTGACACGTTATTGTGTTGTGTAACTCTTTTGTGTTTGGAGGTAATAATCAGTCTGCTCCAGTAAAATGTGATGGAAAGGGCCGCTCGACACTCGTCTCTCCCCTTTTAACACTTTCGCTCCATTACAATACCCTCAGCCAACCACGGTGTAAGTAGAAACGTTTTTGTTTGTCGGACACGATTTATTATGAGCCTGCTGATCAGGACATTCAGCTTATCTGTGTTTTCAAGTGAACTTTGTGACAGTGACGACCAGTTTCACGTATCGTTGATACGTAACATGTGCGTTTTCGCGGGAAAGTTGTTCCGTTCATTCAGAGACCTGGTTCAGTGCTTATGCAGATTTGTTCTATCTGGACTGTTTATTAATGCAGTTATTGAAGCGCGTATTGTAGTGTGAACGTATTTTTAGTTCTATTTCGACATAATTTCATATCGCACTACATTTTCACATTCTGCTCATTGTTGTGAACCTTGTTGAATTATCTCTGCCAGTGTAATATTGCGTAGGAAAATGAGCAAATTCTAGTCTCCTGCAATGTTCTGTTAATGGATTTTTAGAAAAGTAGTCCGTCATTCGTGGCAGGGTTTGTTATGCAAACATAAGTTACATTTCTCTTCTCGTCTCCATTCAGTTTCCAAGCCGCTTATACATGCCTTGTGCACATACAGTACATTTTACCATCATAATGTGAAACAATATCGGTTTTAGTAATGTGCGAAGCATATTCTGAACTTTGTTGCGATAATTGTGTGACAATATTTTATTTTCTTGTCATTGCAGTGTTTTACCTCGTTCGCTCTCTCTTAGCCATACTGTAGACCATCTTGATCTTCCAAGATTAAATTCTACATGTACAAACAAAACGTCCAGGCGTTTGTTCAGCAGAGGTTATCTAAACTGTTAACATCTTCATCAGCATATGAGATAAGGCAGTACAGGCATCTTCAGAAAACTGGAAGCCCAGGGCTTCACAGCCACTGGAGACTAAAGAAGTGTAATTGGGATAGCCATACCAATGAACAGGATCAAATTATTATATCAGTATTGGAGAGATAAGTAGCACTGATCTTGGAAAGGAAGTGTTTACTTTGTTGACACAAGCCGAGCAGTCTACTAGTCCGCTTATGTAAGTCAACCACTAAAGATTTTATTACCTGAATGGTCAACATACAGGCGTACAATATGTAGACCTGCAAGGTAAAGGAGAATATCAGTGTTACAGTATGTCTATTTGACCAAAATGCCATTCACGCTCTCTTCAATATTTGCAATTCTCTATACATTATCACACCAAACTGATGGCAGCATATTTTCTCTGATTACATTTTAGTTATGTGCGTAAGCAGAGTCTGATATAGCCTAGATTTAGATATATTTAGCTGTCAAAATATGCCACATATACCAGCGCTAGCAGCACCAATGTCCTTTCAATCCATTTTTAAGCCATAATGTTAAAGTGATCGTAAACCCTCAACAATCTTAATAAATTAATATCCTATCAATGCTCCCCAATCGTACATGTCGCTATATAGGATCTTACGTATTTCAATTGAATTTGGTGTTCTGAGCGCCCATACCATGGATATTTAATAGCATTATGACATCATGGTCGCATCTGGACTCATCCATTTGCAGTCGTGGAGGGGAGATAGGTTCACTGTGTCCATTTACCCCCAGTGTTTACACCAAAGATCAGTCCATATATCTACCCCGTATTATGGCGCCACAATGTCGGGACAGCGACAACATGAAAAGACACCCCGCCAGGGAGCCGGCTAGTTCGGCTGAACCAACCAAAAATCCTTTGTCATCAATGTTCCCTTCAAAGCAATATGAAGCGTTCTCTGGATTGGTTAACACGCGAGTGACTGCAAGCATGTTAGATCCTACAGGCGAAATATCCAAATGGGGAGCAGATAGGATTTAATTTTAATTAGATTGAAACCCTCAAGTAAAGTTTCCATCAAATGAAAGACCATTGCAAACAGTGTGGCAAAATATTTATTGTAATTTTATACGATTTTATTACACAGAGTAAACTGCAAATAAAGTATGGTATTCTATGGTGGTCTGTTGCAATCATATTTAGGTCCAGTGACGTCACACTGCCTTAATACATATATTTCAAACTGTGTAAGCACTTTCCAACGCTTTATTCAAGCTTAAGGTGTGTACACTTTGAGTTTCAACACAGACTCACTGTTCCAATGTGCATGTTTCACTAAAATCTGGGAGATGGTAACTCGTAAGGGTCAAGTCGGTTTGAATCTTGCATTTAATTTCCCAGATTTTGGTGAAAGATGCACATTGGAGTGAGTGAGTCCGTGTTGAAACTCAAAGTGTACACATCTTAAACTTGAATAAAGCATTGGAAAGTGCACACACAGTTTGAGATATTTAATGCAGTGTGACGTCACTGGACCTGAATATGATTAACACTAATTTACCAGTGCCGCCACACGTGACCCTTCCTACAGCAGACTATTTGTCGTGTACACTTGACAACTTGGAGAAAGCCCGGATAATTGCCGGTGAAATCATGGCTGACAGGAAGAAAAAGATGGTGGAAAAACACGAGAGGCATGTTCATCATCCACCGTTCAGCGTTGGTGATACTGTTTATCTTTACAAGCCCGTTCTTGTAACAGGTCAGTCTGGTAAGTTTTCCAGCCCCTGGGCAGGGCCGTACTACATCACTGAGCGTCTATCTGCCCTGCATGTGCGTCTTCGGAGAAATCACAACACATATAAGGGAAGTGGGAAGAGGTGCCGACATCCTGACTGCGTCACATGACTTCACAGAATAGTCTTCTGGTTAACCAATTCTAAAGCACATACCAAGAAGTCTGACAATAAACTCGTGAAGAACCGTATCCATGTGAACAGACTTAAAAAAGCCATGGTACGTCCATCCGAGAACAGTTGTCCAGAACGTGTAGACTCGGTTGAACCTGCTATACTTGCCGAGGACGAGGTAGCATCAGATACAGTGGTTCCCTCGGATAGGTCTTCTCCATCATCTCAATCAGCGGATGATGACACCCCGTCTACTCTGAATACTTACGAGATCGAAAAGGTCCTTCGAAAGAAGTACAGCCAAGCACAATGGTGGTACCGTGTCAAATGGTCCATATTCCCCTCAAGCTACAATTCGTGGGTAGCTTTTGCCGATTTGACCGGCCCTTGTCAACAGTTTGTGAATGCTACTCATCGTCAGATTCCCACCGACAAGAAGAGTCAGCGTAGGAATTAGATAGTAGTATAAATGTATACTGTTAACTGCGGATTTGATCGTACCTTCTTAATGAGTGTCATAAGTGCAATATGTACACCACACCTTGTTCTTTTTGGAAGGCAGATGCCATTTTGTTGATTTTTTTCTCTTTCTTTCACTTTGCTGTTTCGATGAGTTGCAAGATGCACCTATACTTACCATAAAATTGTCCAACATCATAGTGATTTACTTACCACACAAGATAGGCTATTGTCTCTGTAACGGATTTACACTGAATACCTGGCCAGTATCTTATTGTCTTACTCCACAGTAGCGCAGCCAGACATCTTTGTTCACGAGTAATAACACCGTATGTAATGCTTCCCTACTCTTGTATCGCATTACGCGACAATATGGTGGTTTCTCCACTGCTAGCGTGTTTGTCGTAAACGCCGACTGGTGATTTCTATTTCTTACATATAGGGGACGACATATAGAAGTCGGACACGAAGACTAAACAGAGTCTATACTAGTACGACCAGGGGTACAATGAAAGCTCGTGTAGAACATGGGAGAAGAACATTTCCCCCGAATACATGTGTAACACATAATTTGGTACTCACAGGGCTTTAAATCTCCCCAATTTGGGCACACCTTCTATTAGGTGTGACAATTTTTTAGGATGGGACAGAGGGTGGGGCACATACCCCTGGGGGACAAGCAATCTAGAATCATCCCTGGTAGTAGTGCCTTTGACAAGGGATTTCTTTACCAATGGGCGAAACCCAGTGTGAGGCAACACCAACTTTATTTTGTGTTTCACATTGAAAGATTGAATATCCGAATAAAAATAAAATTTCAAATTGCCACTTTTTTTTCGCTACGAAAGTTTGAACATAAAGATTTCAACCCCTTTTCATTCCTGATTGTATTAATTAGGCTGTTGTATTCTATCTGAAGCAATGACGGTAAATAAAAATGCCAAACAACAAAAATAAATACCTCTCACGATAATTTTTCACTGGAAGTCAGCGAATTGTTGTTGTATAATGCCGCTAATAGTACTTTGGCAATAATGACATTCAACATAAATCGGGAACCTTCACTGGTTGTGTGATCTATCCATCACTGTGTCATGGTATTCATATTCCGACAGTGACGTGGTATGTCAGAGCTTGGAAATGGTGGGTGCTTCACCAGCTCAGCTGATACGGCATGGTTTTAAGTTACTGTTGAAGCATGAGGCGGTTGCAACACACGCGAACTTCGGTGGATTGATCTGGAAGACAGCCACAGCCACAACGATGATGACAATGTTAGATTTGAAGTGTATATTGGCAGTTAAAAGTATGACTTAACATACCGTTTTTGACCTTGAGAAAATAGGTCAACGTCAGTCATATTCATAGCCTTCAGGTCCATTCATCAGTTGCGTATGTGGTATTAATTTAAAAAGCCTAGATATATTTCGTGTTATATCATAATATACAGTACAAATCCTTGAAAAAGTAGGTTCAGTCAAATGGGATAGGCTTCTAGTCAGTCACCAATTGCACATGTATTATGAATTTGGAGAGCCTATCTTCACTTCTTTAGGCTTCGGTTTCATCACCAGTAGCATTGGTATGACAAGAAAGATGGACAGACAGAGGCACAGACAGACAGACAAACGGACGGATAGAAAGATGATACAGAAAATTCATTTCCATTTGAGGCATCATTACATATCTTCAAAGTCTAAATATTTTTGTCAAAATGTACTTTCACCATTTTACTTGAATTAGAAATAAAAATTTCCCAGATAGGACGTAACATTTAGCAGGAATGTAGAAGTTCCACTTCAAAAATCTTTCTACTTTTTCAGTCTAAAAAATAGTTATCAACAGTTGTAACTATGCTGTCAAAATGCAACGGTATGTGCAATTTTACATTTCGAGTTTCAAATAAATTCTACGGACCTCCACATAAAACAAAAAAAATTGAGAATTAACCAAGTGATAATTTGTGATTTTACTTGTTGAAAATTGGGCAGAAGGCATTGTGCTGTTTCCTCAAAAACAGTTTTTGTTTCGCTTCGGATCGTGTAGTTGACACGTTATTGTGTTGTGTAACTCTTTTGTGTTTGGAGGTTATAGTAAAACAACCCAACATCAGCTGAGAAGGTATTTGTCCCGGACACTGGAGACCGCATGTAATAACAAGGCACAGGACACTCGTCAATAGTCACTGGACCCTGACATTTGGTCGCCGCCTATATTACACTGCCACAATTAACTTGTTGAAAATTGGCCAGAATGCATCTTCAGACAACTGGAAGCCCAGGGCTTCACAGCCACTGGAGACTAAAGAAGTGTAATTGGGATAGCCATACCAATGAACAGGATCAAATTATTATATCAGTATTGGAGAGATAAGTAGCACTGATCTTGGAAAGGAAGTGTTTACTTTGTTGACACAA
The DNA here is from genome assembly GCA_036873755.1 of Hanleya hanleyi. Lineage (NCBI taxonomy): Eukaryota > Metazoa > Mollusca > Polyplacophora > Lepidopleurida > Hanleyidae > Hanleya > Hanleya hanleyi. The sequence goes on from JAVTVY010043822.1 coordinate 52,201, forward strand.
GCCGAGCAGTCTACTAGTCCGCTTATGTAAGTCAACCACTAAAGATTTTATTACCTGAATGGTCAACATACAGGCATACAATATGTAGACCTGCAAGGTAAAGGAGAATATCAGTGTTACAGTATGTCTATTTGACCAAAATGCCATTCACGCTCTCTTCAATATTTGCAATTCTCTATACATTATCACACCAAACTGATGGCAGCATATTTTCCCTGATTACATTTTAGTTATGTGCGTAAGCAGAGTCTGATATAGCCTAGATTTAGATATATTTAGCTGTCAAAATATGCCACATATACCAGCGCTAGCAGCACTGATGTCCTTTCAATCCATTTTTAAGCCATAATGTTAAAGTGATCGTAAACCCTCAACAATCTTAATAAATTAATATCCTATCAATGCTCCCCAATCGTACATGTCGCTATATAGGATCTTACGTATTTCAATTGAATTTGGTGTTCTGAGCGCCCATACCATGGATATTTAATAGCATTATGACATCATGGTCGCATCTGGACTCATCCATTTGCAGTCGTGGAGGGGAGATAGGTTCACTGTGTCCATTTACCTCCAGTGTTTACACCAAAGATCAGTCCATATATCTATCCCGTATTATGGCGCCACAATGTCGGGACAGCGACAACATGAAAAGACACCCCGCCAGGGAGCCGGCTAGTTCGGCTGACCCAACCAAAAATCCTTTGTCATCAATGTTCCCTTCAAAGCACTATGAAGCGTTCTCTGGATTGGTTAACACGCGAGTGACTGCAAGCATGTTAGATCCTACAGGCGAAATATCCAAAAGGGGAGCAGATAGGAGTTAATTTTAATTAGATTGAAACCCTCAAGTAAAGTTTCCATCAAATGAAAGACCATTGCAAACAGTGTGGCAAAATATTTATTGTAATTTTATACGATTTTATTACACAGAGTAAACTGCAAATAAAGTATGGTATTCTATGGTGGTCTGTTGCAATCATATTTAGGTCCAGTGACGTCACACTCCCTTAATACATATATTTCAAACTGTGTAAGCACTTTCCAATGCTTTATTCAAGCTTAAGGTGTGTACACTTTGAGTTTCAACACAGACTCACTGTTCCAATGTGCATGTTTCACTAAAATCTGGCAGATGGTAACTCGTGAGGGTCAAGTCGGTTTGAATCTTGCATTTAATTTCCCCGATTTTGGTGAAACATGCACATTGGAACAGTGAGTCTGTGTTGAAACTCAAAGTGTACACATCTTAAACTTGAATAAAGCATTGGAAAGTGCACACACAGTTTGAGATATATGTATTAATGCAGTGTGACGTCACTGGACCTAAATATGATTGCAACAGGCCACCATAGAATACCATACTTTATTTGCAGTTTATTCTGTGTAATAAAATCGTAAAAAATTACAATAAATATTTTTCGACACAGTTCGCAATGGTCTTTCATTTGATGGAAACTTTACTTGAGGGTTTACGATCACTTTAAAAAATGATGAATTGTAAAAAGAATGTATAATGAAATATAAATAAATCATTATGTTGATGGGCCGCGAAATCCGTATGGGAGATAGCCCTAAAACTACAATTAAAACTACAATTAAAAAAAACAAAACATTTCGATCTTTTGTCTTTCTAACAAGATCACAATAATAAAGTTCGTGAAGAGCCAATAAATTGTGCTATATAATATAAGTTTACTGTTTATAGTGCCACCCAATGACGAACAAATATCACGAATCTACATGGTGAAGCAACAATCTAGTTAAAATTAAATCATATCTGCTCCCCATTTGAATATTGTCGCTTGTAGGATCTAACAGGCTTGCAGTAACTCGTGTGTTAACCAATACCGAGAACGCTTCATAGTGCTTTGAAGGGAACATTGATGACAAAGAATTTTTGGTTGGCTCAGGCGAACTAGCCGGCTTGCTGGTGGGGAGTCTTTTCATGTTGCCATGGTCCAGACATTGTGGCACCATAATATGGGGTAGATACATGGGCTGATCTTTGGTGTAAACATTGGCGTAAATGGACAAGGTGAACCGATCTCCCGACCCCGACTGCAAATGGATGAATCCAGATGCGACCATGGCGTCATAATGCTATTAAATATCCATGGTATGGGAACCCAGAACACCAAATTCATTTGAAATACGTAACATCCTATACAGCGACATGTACGATTGGGGAGCATTGATAGGATATTAATTTATTAAGATTGGTGAAGCAAAATCCCCAGATCTGGCCTGGGGAATGTAGATATTGGACTCGAGTCACGAGAATTTCACGCACATGTATTAAAAAAAATTCCATTTGGCTTACAAGGGATGTGAATTATAACACTGGGAATGTTACATTCATGTTCAGCACACTAGAATTACTTTTCCCTGATATTCAAAGAAATAACATTGCATTTTTGTGAAAAAAAATATCTTATTTTGAGATGCAAAAACGAGCCTCCATGATTTCGGCAACACCACCAAAATCTTATCAGTCCTTTGTCCATCTTGCAAGATCATTATACTCAAATTTCATGAAAATCAAACAAGTTGTTTAGAAGATACCGTGTGACACAGGTTTACCTGCATTCATGTCTATAGCGCCACATAGTGATGACCAAATACCACGAAAAACAAACAGGTGAAATCTAAAGCCTTACGGAGATGGCAGATAAGAGTTCAAGGGAAAAACTTTAATCATGATAATGGTTATGGAGGTTTTGACGTTAAGTCAGATTTTTCATTTAAATGGCAATTTGATTCGCACCGAAAGGGAATTATCATGTCAGCAATCCTATATTTATGCTTGGCAACCTAGAATAGAATTTTTTAAAAATATTTCTCCAAGTGAATAGATAAATTTTCATTGCACAAAAAAAACGTGCCTTTATAGTTATGCGAGCTACACCAAAACCTTTTCAGCACATCAGCACAAGACCATTGTAATGAAATTTCATAGAAATCTAACAAGTCGCTCAGACGAAATCGTGAGAGAAAGGTTTACCTATGCTCGGACTACAGCGCCTCCTAGTTGTGAACAGCGGCTATCAAAACACAACCAGACAAATTTCCCAGGCCCGAGGAGATAGGAGAAAGTCTGACCCAAAAATATTTAACGGTTTCAGAGATATTCACAAGTCGCGGCGGCGGACCCGTTTCTCATGAAAACATAAGAGCATCCACTTTGTGGAAATGCTCCATTTAGCAGTCAGATGAGCGTTCTTTCGTATTACGTGCAGCAAACTCCGAACAGTGCATGTCAGCTGAACGACTATCGTCTGGCTACAAGCACTGCCCGCAATTGAAAATATCGTTAACACGCTCTCAGCGTTGAGATTACTCCGCAATATATACCTTCCTTCTTTCCGCTAAAAGCCTTTGTTTCATCAACCAAATATATCCTAAAAGTATTTAATAAATAGCTTACACCGAAAAAGAAGTTAGGTTATTGATTTTCTCGCCGTTCTTAACGAATCTATATTTGCGTAGGGAGCTGCATATGTGCGTGATTAGTCCCATCGTAACAAACCCACGTACTGGTCTTCGGATCTGTGCTAGAGCATTCGCCTGCGGGCAGTGCTTGTAGCCAGACGATATAGTCGTTCAGCTGACATGCGCTGTTCGGAGTTTGATTGTGTAGTTTGTAGTTTTGTGACTTTTAAACATGAAAGAGAATGAAGCGATTCGTCGGCGTCAGACCTCGTATATATTTGCTTTGAATAAAAACTTGTATTTTATTAATACTCCCTCGTCCCTCGTATAAATCTAAGCTGCTCATACGCATAACTGAAATGTAAACTGAAGAAATATGCTGCTATCGGGTGATACTGTATGGAAAATTGCAAGGATTCAAGAGCTTCAATCCACAGCATTTTGGTCAAATTGAATTGTAATGCTGATAAACTTCTTTATCAGACAGGTCTACATATTGTTCACCATGCAGTTCATGCAATCTGAAGTAGTTGGCTTATTACATACATTTAATGCATTTTACACAAGCGGGAAAGATTACTTGTGTCAACCAATTAAACACATCATTCATATAATCAGTGCCACTTCACTCTCACATATAGACATTATCATTGAATCTTGTTCATTGGTATCCCTTTTAAATTTCTCGTATCCAGCGTGTCCAGGTTCTCTGTAGTCCTAGGTGTAACATGAACAATTTGCACTAGTAAGTCAGTTGCTGGTTCAAACAGTCCTTTTTTCCTCAAATTTTCTGTTTTGAAAACAATCAAAGTTCCACATTCCCAACATTGTGTATTGTATGATTAGTAGATTCTTTTTTCTATGTATGAGATGCGTCTTGAATTTTATTCTAATGATACGCAATGTATGTATCTTTGATAGTCTTTTGTTGGCTGTATTTCCCCTTCAAGAAATGTCCAATGTAAAGATGTGGATGCGAGAAAATTGTGATTTTTGGATTGTGTACCCGACATGGAGGAGTAGGTTTCGAGACCAATGACATGTCTCATGTATACAAAACTACCATTCATACAATATGATAAGCTACCGGTAATAATACATTGCTGGGAATGTGGGATTTCTAGTGTTTTTATGAGAACAATATAAAGAAACTAGAGCCTATAGGCTTTTTTATATATCGATGTCTGAGAATCATGTTAGCACGATTCAAAGCAAAAATCGAGCGGTGCATCATTGGAGATGTGCTTATGCTGAAATTTGAATACCAATCCTGATCCTTCATCCAGGTCTGTGTACTCTGTAAAGGTTCCAGTCCTGCACGTACGTGTGTACGTAACAGCTATTACTCAAACGGTCCATTGAAAATAACAGGAGGTCATGAATGTGACTCGCCACACCTAAAAAAGCCAGGTTGGATTTTCAGTTGGGGCTGGCCACCATGACGGTTTTGCTGACTTCAGGGGGGTTAAACTGACTTGTTTCTTTACACTATGAACCCTGTATACTTTCTCAAACACAAATTTGTTAAAAATTACAAGCCGAGGCAATTCCTACTATGTTATGGGGTGTCTTTTAATTCATGAGAGGCTGATGATATACACATACACAACATGATAACTTTTTTATTTCTGAATTTTCTATCAGGGACTTCAAATGAAGTACTTGATACCTACAGTGCAGAGAGTGAATATGGCTCGTGAATGAAGATCCCTGGCTAGTCTTGGAATATGATCGAGAATGTTTACTAATATATTTTTTGATGTCATGTTTGTTTGACCACATGAGACAATTTGCTGAAGAAGAGGGTCTCAAGTAGGGGACACTTGAATTCATTTGCCAAAATTCTCTTTTAAACATAGTCAAAACAAGGAAATGAGGAAAGCGAGGAGGTAATTGGAAATGCAGTATACAACAGATATACATTAATATTGACCAAACAAGCCATTTCATGTCAAAAAATTGTGACATACACAGACAGTCTCTGATTTAGCAGAGGACAGTCTCTGGTCTAGCAGACGACATACTTTGAACTAGAAAACCCTCAAAAACAACAACTTCAAGACACAGCCACTATATTCAGCTTACGTAAAAGAACGAAAAAAATTAAAGACAAAAAACAAGGTTATCAAGAAGAAAAAACTTCAGAACTATTTCTTTTAGTGTAAGAACTTTGTTTTGTACAAGAGTAAACAGGGCGCATCATGTTCCAAGAGTTACAGCCCTCCAAAATAGATATCTGGCGGACCCTACCGTGTCATCTGATTACCCCAACGGCTCAACATTGAAAGAAGTACAGGGCTTATGATATACATGTAACTGTTAACATGGTTAATCAATCTGGGTGTTTTAGGTGCATTTATCTGTTTGTGCTAATATTTGTATCTTTCAATTGAAAAATTTCATGGGAGATAATATGAAAACTGCAACGAGCATCAGTTTAGAGTATCGGTGTCCACACATTGGTTAAAGAAAATTGTTGAGCTTTGATGAAACTGTTGACGTGTGGTTAAACAGGGAATGACCAGGATTAATACAGCATCAGCTGCCCAGGCTTATGTCCATCCTCCCCCCCCCCCCCCCGAGTCTCAAACACTCGTCTTAGCCTGAGGGCAAAGCTGCTTGTCTTGTTCCTCGAAGGATATATGCCCACCCTTGGTAAAGCATCAACTCACACCACTTCTCCGTTCTTAGAAGCACTCATACCAGAGTGCCAACCCCTCTGTTCCCCCAGGTGTATGTATCCCGCCTCTCCCAAACTAAGCATTAATGCATGCCCAACTCCACAGGCCTATGTATTGAAGGTATATCTCGCATCACAGCAGTCGTATGAAGCTATGTCCCCCACCTATTATCATGTGTGCACCACTTCATCCCCTAACCCTGTATATTAGAACCACACCATTCATGGGATACAGGTCATCGGCATCCGGCAGAAGTTACTGATGTGCATCAAATACAGTGCATTTTTAAGTATCAAATATCTGAGTGAAAGCCTACATAATCCAGAGCAATCACGGAAGACTCTTAATCACTAGGGCACCTGAACTCACCGAGCCGGTACATGGATCAATGGATAGACTGGCAATGGATATCATGGGACCATTGCCAGTTGCCAACTATTGGTGGTGCATTATTGCTTCAAGTGGTTCTGAGAAAAACAGGGCAGAGATTGTAGCAGCGATATTCGTTAATAAGGTAATTAGTAACTTTGGGGGTGACCAAAATCTACAAGGACGAACTCAAGAGATTTTAGCCCAGCCTTGTTGGGCATCAACAAGACTCGCACTACCCAGAGTCCAATGGGTTAGTTGAGCGGTTGAACTATCCCATAGCACCCAGAGTTCAATGGATTAGCAGAGCGGCTGAACTACTCCTTACCAACTAAAGTTCAATGGGTAGTAGAGTGGTTTAAGTTTGTCGAGCAGCTGAACTACCGGGCCCTTATCACCTAGAGTCCAATAGGTTAGTGTGGATGAACTACCCCTTATCACCTAGAGTCCAATAGGTTAGTGTGGATGAACTACCCCTTATCACCCAGCGTCCAATAGGTTAGTGTGGATGAACTACCCCTTATCACCCAGAGTTAAATAGGTTAGTGTGGATGAACTACCCCTTATCACCTAGAGTCCAATAGGTTAGTGTGGATGAACTACCCCTTATCACCCAGAGTCCAATAGGTTAGTGTGGATGAACTACCCCTTATCACCCAGAGTCCAATAGGTTAGTGTGGATGAACTACCCCTTATCACCCAGAGTCCAATAGGTTAGTGTGGATGAACTACCCCTTATCACCCAGAGTCCAATAGGTTAGTGTGGATGAACTACCCCTTATCACCTAGAGTCCAATAGGTTAGTGTGGATGAATTACGTACCCCTTATCACCCAGAGTCCAATTGGTTAGTGTGGATGAACTACCCCTTATCACCCAGAGTCCAATAGGTTAGTGTGGATGAACTACCCCTTATCACCCAGAGTCCAATAGGGCAGATCAGTTGACCTACACCCGATCACTTTAGAGTCCAATGAGTTTGTAGTTTTGTACGAGTCCAGACGGTAGGCGGAAAGATTTAATTTGACGGTTAATGGGAAGATTTAAACAGAACACAGATTGATAAAAAATGTATAAATGAGATACAAGAAAAGAACACCAAAACCTTGAACACATTTTTCTAATAATTCTGATAATTTATTGGTCAACTCTCAGCACTAAGTACTTGTTTTCATAATCCAATTTGGAGACAAAACATTACTTAATTTTCCACAAACATAGACTTATTGTATACAACTTTTTGCCTCTTGAAACTGCAAGGCCACATGCATATCTCTCATATCTATTTAACCAGACCCCACCCCAGTGAAACAGTCAGTGCTCCAATGATTCAACCTTTCTGTCAATATTCAATCACTCCATCAACATAAAATCGCTCCCAAAGTTAGGCATCATTTTCAGATAGGCGTACAGTTTTGTTTCTTTTTCTCTTGAAAATCATGTATACAATTTCATCAAGATCAAGCCCAAGTTCCAATAAATTATATTCCCAACATTTCTGGGCGAAGAAATGTAATTCCTCTGATTGAATCATTAGACAATTCACCGTAGATAACATGTCTGGTGAAGCACTTTTTATTTTGATATCCCTCACGTTCTTTTAATAAATCACACATATCAACAAGCTTTAGCTGCCAGAAAGCATATATACATGTACATGGACTCAGATTCTGTCAAGAGTACTCAAATTCTGTGTCAGAGTCTTTATGTTTAGCGATTTCAGATTATGAAATTATCTTCCCAAAGCAAGACCAGTCCTTACAAGAGGGCTCAATTTGTGGCCCTATCTGTATTCCTTGGCAATGGCCTCACTCTGGCCACTTCACACATATAAGCCCACCTCTCCCACGGTGATTCCTTTCTCTCTGTTGCCCTGCTGCAGCTCGAAGTTCACAATGTCCATCAAGTTTTTCACATTCTCTTGAAAACCTTGTCCCGAGAAGATGCACTACATGTTGTTCAAAGAGATTACTCAAATTCACTTCGATATTTCGAAGCCAAGATCACCTTTATATACTCTGACCACTTTAACTTTATTATAGCAGTCAAGTCAAGTGGAATCTAGCCAAAATAAACTTCATTGACTTTGTTCCCTTAAGCAGATATTTTGTAGTTTTCTTCTGAAGGTGTCCTTTTCAAAGAGCAGTTACTTATAAAATGACCGGACTGTCAATGCCATGCATTTATAAATAATGTACATACATGCTAGCACCAGAGCATCAAATATCTTACAATACAACTTTCTTTTTAAACTGAGGCTAATTAGTTATTTCCTCCCTCTCCTACAGAGAAAGAATATCTTACTGCTTTACACAGAGGGCATATAGTTAGCCTAAATAATGGAGGATTCAAGTCGCAGTGTTTCAGAACAGTCTTATTTATGAATTGGAGCGATATGCAAGAGGTGAGAAAACTTACATCTGGTGACTAAAAAAAGCAACCACAGGACTCGGCTGGAAAGCATCCCTCGGCACCTCAGATTCAGACCCGAAAATACTCTTTTTATCCACAGTTTAACAAACTTCGAATCATGCAGGTAAGGTTCAGGTAAACTTGTATGTATTTATTAATCCAATTTTAGGTTTAATACATGTACATATTTATACAGATTTTCAGGCTTTTAATTTTTTTTCAGATTTAGTCAGTTTTAGGATGGTCCAAATTTGGGGATGATACCTCCACATGGCGCCTCTGAACAGGCGGACTGTGGTAGATCACAGGTTTGCCTGGATGTGACTTCGCTAGTTCTTTCGTTTCGACTTGGCTCATTCATGAACATGAAACATTTATAAATAATGTTGGTATTTGTTATCAAATCAAACCTGCTATCAATGAATGCCATATTCCTCCTATTTGGAGGTCTCTGCAACAGAAATTATCTCCCTTGATTGTCCGCTAGGTGGCGTGTCTCCGCGCATGTCCGTCCTCTTTTTCCCGTGCGGCGTAAGGCGTGTTTTGCGTGAAGGCCGCAGCGAGTGGGGAGGATGGGTTGGGCAAATTAAGATTGATAGCAGGTTTGATTTGATAACAAATACCAACATTATTTATAAATGTTTCATATTTGTTGCTCAAATCTTAAACCTGCTATCAATGAATGCCAGACTCCCAACGGAGGAGGATGGGGAGCCGGCCTTGTAGTCTCGTTGTTGGACTGTGCGGAGCACGCCTTGTCCTGATTGTTTAGATCTGGTATGCCCAGTAATATCCTGATAATTCCCATGTCGTATAGAGGCTAAGGGAGCTCAAGGAGATTACAAGTAATACGGTGAAATGGTGGAGTATTGTACCGCCCAGTTTTCCGATTACTTATCGCCAGAATCAGGTGCCATCGAATCCCTGAGGTCCCTTCGTCTCCGGCATGGTATGCTTGCTCATGCTTACCGAAGTGTCGGGATCTTGCTTGCTTGCTTCTGCTGCGCCCCCCACTTTTTCTTTGATGGAATTAACGGACTACGCGTTGGGCTGCCACTAGCGGGCCCAACGTAGTCACCCTGTCTGTCTGCACTGACATGTCTCTAAGGTAGAAATCAGTAAAAGTAGAGTTGGAAGACCAGGCACATGCATCAATGATGTCATTCAGTGACAGGTTCTTCCACAGTGCCCACGATGTAGCGATGGCCCTTACTTCATGGGATGATGCCCTAGACAGGAGAGGTGGGGCGTCGATGGCTAGTTGGTATGTCCAATGAATGGTCTTTTTCAGCCAAGCCGCAACAGTGTTCTTTGTGATGTCGGCTGATGCACCCGGCTGTAGTGACAGGAATAGAAGTCGCCTCGTACCTCTATCCGGGTCTGTTCTCTGAATGTAGTGGCGTAGTGCTCTCACTGGACACAGAAATCGGTCGTCCTCCCGTGGCCCTACGAAGCCTGTTAACGAGGGAATTTGATAAGAGTCTTTGTGCGCACGGTCCCTGTCGAGTAGATTCATTCTTTGCAATGAACTCCGGGATCGGGCGAAAGGATACTCTAGACCAATCTGCAGTCCAAGCTAGGGAACTCCGGTCCAATGCGTGAAGTTCGGAAATTCTTGTAGCTAAGGCGAACGCCGCAAGGAAGGCTGTCTTGTAGGATAACGCCTTAATGGTTGTTAAATGCAGGGGCTCAAACGGTGGCCGTAGGAATGCACTCAAAACCACACCCAGGTCCCATTTCGGTAGTAACTGACGTGTTCTGTGAGACTGTAAGGAAAAGGACTGGAGGAGCGCTGCTAGGTTGCCATCCTGTCCAATATTAATTGCAGTAGTCAGTTTCAGGACTCTTGATAGGGCTGATCGGTAACCTTCAATGGTGCTTGGCTGTAGCTTCCTGTCCTGGTGAAGGTGCAACAGGAAGTCCGCCACTATAGGAACAGAGGTAGTGTTGGGATCGAGTCCTCTGGCCTCGCACCAAGCGCTGTAGTAGGCCCACTTTGACTGGTATAGTTGTGAAGTGGATGTCCTATTTGCTGCTGCCATCGCTTCCGCAACTGGCCTTGAAAACCCCTGTTCTGCGAGGGAATCCTTGATAGTCTGCAGACGTGTAGGTTGAGCCATTGCGGGTCGTGGTGCCGGATTGTGTGCGGTTGATCGAGTAGTCCGGGCCACCAAGGTAGTTGACGTGGTTGATCCGTTAGCAGATGCACAAGTGACGGGAACCACGGGCGATGCGGCCACCATGGTACCACTAGGAGGATGACGCAGTCGTGCTCCATTATCTTGGACAAGACCTCTTGAATGAGCGCAATTGGTGGATAAGCATAGGCAAGGAGGTTGCTCCAGTTGAGGGTGAACGCATCGATCGCCCAAGCTTGAGGGTCGCAGATCGGACTGACGAAAGTCGGGATCTGGGCGTTGTTCCTGGTCGCGAACAGGTCCACTAAAGGTCGTTCCCAGATCGACGCCAGCTGTCGGAAGGCTTCTGTGTGGAGGTGCCATTCCGTTTGCAGTACTTTGTCCGGTCTGGAGAGACTGTCGGCGATGACATTCAGGTGCCCCGGAACATGTCGCGCTGTGATCTGGCATTGCTGATCTTGTGCCCACTGGAACAGGGTCCATGTCTCCTGGAATAATGATAGGGATCTTGTTCCCCCCAGCTTTTTGATATAGCTGACCACCGTGGTGTTGTCGGTCGCAATCAACACTGACTTGTTGTACAACTGTGGGCTCCAATGACGGATTGCCATGTTCACTGCAGTCATCTCCAGGATGTTTATATGCTGTTTGGCTTGCTGTGGGGTCCATCTGCCGGATATTTGCTGTTCGCCTAGATGGGCTCCCCAGCCCACTAATGAGGCATCCGTGAATATTTGAAGCTCCGGCCACGGTCGCTGAAGCGGAATCCCGGACATCACATTCTCCCTGGACTGCCACCATTCTATGAAGGGATGAAGATGATCCAGAATGGGGACCCAAGGGTTGAGCGCTCTCGCCCGTAGGTACGGCTGTAGATAGAACTGCAACGGACGCACCTGTATCCTGCCGAACTGCGTCAGGTCCTGGGTGGATGTTAAAAGTCCGAGGAGGCCTTGCCACAGACGTAAACGTTGCGATTGGCAGGATAAAAACGTTGGGATGAGAGCTTGTATCTTTGACCAACGGTCCTCGGTTGGTAGGACCAGCTGCTTGCCGGTGTCGAAGACCGCCCCGATGTACTGACGTGTCTGGGCCGGCTCCAGTTCCGACTTGTCCGGGTGCGGGATGAATCCCAGATACTTTAGGACTTGTAAAACGAACTGGATGTACGACTTGAGTGCTGGCATCTCTGACTCCCAGATGAGAATGTCGTCTATGTAGGACTCTATGTGGATTCCCCTGAGATGAAAAAAGGCCATAACTGGTGATGTGATGCGGGTGAAACACCAAGGAGCGATCGAGACGCCGAACGGTAGGGCCTGCCACTCGAATCGTCTCCCGGCAATGATGAAACGCAGGTAACGCCGATGAAGTGGGTGAATAGGAACGTGAAGGTAGGCGTCCTGCAAATCGATGGAGGCTATCCAGTCTCCCGGTTGTAGGCGGGACCGTAGTGATGGTATTGATGTCATCTTGAACCTTGGTGGTGGGGCCATAGTCTGGTTGAGCCGCCTTAGGTCGATGATCATGCGGAGTTTGTCTGTTCCCTTCTTGGGTACCAGAAAGACTGGGCTGTAGAACCCCGCACTCTCTTCTTCCGTAGGTAGTTCTCGAACCGCGCCTTTTTCCACCAAGGTGTTTACGGATTCCAGCAAGGTCTTTGTGTGTTGTGGACGAATTGGGAGGCGTGATGATTTGGGCCTGGTGATGAGCTTGGGGTACTCCAGGAAGGTGAAGAAAACGCCTTCTCTGAGCGATCTGATGACCCACTTGTCTTTTGTAATGAGCTCCCAATTCCTCCAGAAGAACTGCAGACGTCCGCCCACAACCGGATGAGTGAAGTGTTGAAACGATGGAAGGATGAAATTGATGACTGAATGATTGAAGTGACGTGGAGATCGGTGGCAGTCAGTATCTATCTGGCTTGCCTCTGCCTCTATCGGAGGACTTCTTCCCACGGCTGCCTCGAAATTTTCCTCTCCCGTAGGGACGAAAATTGGCTTGCGTGTCTTGAGTAGAGAAGGCGCCCGAGTCCTGACAGGAAGACTGTCCGTGGCGTCCTCCTCTGGTAGACTTGGTCTTGCCCTTGGACTTGCCCTTGCCCGGTCGCTGTGCTAATGCTCCAAACAAGGCGGGAGGTCTTCTCGTCGTTGACCGATGGCATGACGACCGGAATGGCGTTGTTGAACAAGTACCGCGCAGATAGGGGTTGTTGCGCCAGTTCCGTCTTGACAGATTGAAGTACCTCCGCCTTCGGGTTCTTTAGATAGGCCGAACGTTGAGCTTGAACCATGGTGGCATACGTGAGGAGACCGGACTCCATGACATGGGCGTTAGCTTTGTTGAGTGTATCAATGAAACCCTTGAAAAAGTCCAACTGTGTAGTGGATAACACCGTCGTCGCATTGCCGTCGGCATCTACTCGTCTGTTAGTGGGGTCTAACACCAACTTGGATGTAGCCGCCAGGAACCAATCGGAATAGGAGGTGATCCTGTGCTGTGCTAGCATCATGTCCTCCATCAGGTAAACTTGTTTGGCCGGGAGTACCACGGGGGGTGGCTTGGTTACCTTCAAAACCCTGTCCAAATCCCTGTCCAGCTTTGGGTGTTTGGTCGGTAAGACGGAGTTGTGTAGTGCGTAGAAGCTGTAGGCACTCGGCTTCTTGAAGGATGCGGAGCTCCTGAGCTGCCGGTCCAGGTCCTTCATCAGTAGTAACGACTCCGGTGAGGGCGCACACGTCAGTGGGGTCTCAACCGGAGCTGGCTTGTCCGTGGCGAAGAGTGACGTTGCCGTGGCCCGCTTACGTTTGCGAGGTGGCTCATCGGCATCAGCGTCCTCCTTTCCTATATCCGACCTCGGCATCTGCGGGAGGAGGGTATATAAGGCCGCAATCTTGGCCTTGAACGCTATTTCATCATGTTCCTCCGCTGCACCGTGAGTTGGGGAAGATGACCTTTCCGGTGAAGAGGCAGATGTTGGCTGGTGGTCATCCGGGAAAGAATCGTGTTGATCAGAGTCGGGCTCGGAACTTGACGAATGATCACTCTCACGCACCACCGACGTCGAGGCTACCGGAAGCGGGGCCCGGTCCTGGGTCCGGGTCTGCTGTATCGAACTCGGCTCACTGCGAGGTTCCGTAATGACTTTAGAGGTCCCCGAAGGCTTGGGTATCTGCTTGGACTTAGCTTCCGTCAGATGATGTGATGCTTCTTGTCCGTGACGTGTCTTTGACGAAGATCGGTGACGATGACGAGAATGCACCTCCCTACGTCATTCCCCGTCCGAAGAATCTCTGGACCGCCGAGAACGATGATGATGCGGTGATCGTGACCGGCTACGGGATCTGCGAGACCGATAGCGAGGGGGAGTGCGAGATCTGGGTCGTTGATGGTGATCCCGGTCGGGGGTCCGGCTACGTCTCGACCGTCTAGAAGAGTTATGCTCCGGGGTCCGGGATCGTCTGGAGATCTTAGTAGAAGAATCCCTGGAATCCCCGAGTCCGATGCTCAGACTTGTCGACTGTGGATCCGGAGTAATCACGGTCCGTGGCCCGGGTCCGCTCCTTTGACCTGTCCAAGGCAGCCGGGGTCCGGGTCCGTTCTTTGGATTTGTCCGAAGTTGACTTGGGCTTGGGGTCCCGTCCCGAGGCCCGGGTCTGATCCTCAGACTTGTCCACTTTCGAAGATTTGACCTCCCGTTTGGAAGTTCGGATCCGGTCCTTGTTCTTGTCCCTGGAGGCGGGGTCCCGTTCCGGGGTCCGGATCCGGATCCGGATCCGGGTGGGGTCTTTAGTGCCCTTGTCTTTGGAGTCGGGGTCCCGCACCGGGGACCGGGTCCGGACTGGAGTGAGATCTACCCTTTCTCCCACTACTGTTCGGAGTTCGGGACTTCGATGGAGATCGGGACGAAGAGATAGAAGAGCGCCGTCCACGGAAAACGGGAGGGGAACTGCGGTCGCTGCCCCGGGTCCAGGTTACAGAAGGACTCCTACTCTTGTAAGTTGTTGGCCTGAGGTCGCCGGGATCCCGCTGGGGTGCCGTGTCCCGATCCATAGGCTGGTCCCGGGCCCCGTCCGAGTCTTCATAATATTCTGTATGGTGACTGGGGCCCGGGTCCTCTCGTCGGTCGATGGAGTCTCCCAAGATGAACGTGGGCTTGGTCCCGGCTTGTACCCTTCCACTTGGCGGAATCTGGGGGCTGTCGCTGGCTTGAACGTCTGAAGTCGGGAGTCCGATGGACATCTCCAGGTCTTCGTTCAAACTGAGATCAGCGAGGAGAGCTTGCGTAGCAACCTGCTTTTCGCCAGGGCTTCTCTTGATGTCGGCGGCCGCCTTGAGAAGAACCTTGCGTCGAGCTCCCGCATATCTATGCCAGGTCGTCCCAATCAGCACACTCACGGCAAGTAACCTGTCTATAACAAATTTGGGCCCCGACATTTAAAGCAAAACAAATGCGAGTCCTCTTTGGGCCAAAAATGTCGACACGATTCACAACGTTTGGAGTGCTTGACAGTGGGGGTGACTACGTCGGACATAGCTAACTGAAGAATGAAATTTCAGTACAAATAACCCTAGGATACGTCTAGAATATCTCAGATTACTTGAAAACAGAGACTCTTTTCCAAAACACGTCTTGTCACCAAGACTGCAACAGGAAAAAGAGGACGGACATGCGCGGAGACACGCCACCTAGCGGACAATCAAGGGAGATAATTTCTGTTGCAGAGACCTCCAAATAGGAGGAATATGGCATTCATTGATAGCAGGTTTAAGATTTGAGCAACAAATTTCAAGATTAAGAAGATGGGTCATTGTGGTGAACCATCATTGTGTAAGCATCTGTACACCAGATTACCAAGCTGGTGGTTTTGATAAACCACATTTTTGTTTTTTATTAGAACCAGTACCCATAATCCTAAATTCTCAAATTTTAGATTGTGGGCTATTTTATGTCTTTGAAGTGAAAGAAAGCTGTGATTGTGAGAAGACCATATCCTGCTTTAAACCATGCCACGGTGATTAGGGAGATTCTTGGAATTGGGGCATGCTAGAAACTGGCATAAGGCATTCCAAACAGAGTGGCATGGTGTGCCGAGTTGGAACTCCTAGGAACTCCATGGCATAACATTTGGAACTCGACAAAGGATGGCTTATACCATACCATGCAATGGCATGGGGGGTATGGCATATGCCATTTGAATTGGAACTCCTCTCAATCCAGATCAGAACACCAAACTAGGCACTGTGTATCCCATTTGGATAACCGGCATATGCACTCCTATCAAGGAACTCGTACCCTAATTTCAAGATGCTCCCTTACATCAAATGAATTGTCATCGAGGTGACAGCAGTGTCCTGTGCTCGCTCTAGGCTAGATGCTGTTACGGAAAAGGAGCGATGCACAAGTTTTAGGGAGCTTCTCGAAATTAGGAACGGAGTTCCCTGGTAGTGGTAGGGATGGCATAAGCCGGTTATTCAAATGGGATACACCATGCCCCATTTGGTGTTCTGATCTGGATGGATTAGAGTTCCAGCTATGCAGTTCCCCCCATGCCGCTGCATGGTATGGCATAAGCCATCCTTTGTCTGCCGAGTTCCAAACTGTATGGCATGGAGTTCCTAGGAGTTCCAACACGGCGCACCATGCCACCCTGTTTGGAATGCCTTATATCACACCCTGCATACCAAAATGCTGCTCCAACTTCCACCGGAGGGTGAACTTCCGCCGGAGGGAAGGGCGTGAAAAATGGTAGGACAACTTGTTGGTTTTTACGTTGATATGTCAGAACTATACCCTATCAACAATATCACATTGTCTCAGTCGTTAGATGGTCCGTTTATTTAAGTAGCTGACGTGTTTTTTAGAACGGGATAATTCTAAATAGACAATTACATCCATTAGAAGCCGAATCTAGAAACCTTTCTTAGAAAAACTACATCAAATATGCATTTTATCTAATTAATCAAGAATATGCCTACGATCGTTATGTAAAACGAGGTTGCCTTTTAATGGCAAGATGATATTTATATGTGAAAAAGAAGATTTCGATGATTTTGAGACTCCTGAATATGACCTGTGTGGAAGTGGTGATACAACATACGGCGGAGTGAGATCTGACTACCGCCGGAGTCAATAATAATATGATACAGTTACCGCCGGAGTATCTCACAGGCACGGCGGAGCGGGAGAGGGGCTACGGGGGCTGAAGCCCCCCAATAATTTGAGCATAAAAAATAAATAAACACTACACTAAAGTTTTGATAGTTTTCCAGAGAGAATGACAAATGTGATGCGGTAAAAGGCCTACTATTATCAGAATGCAGCAGAACGCAGCGTTTTGCATTTGTAAATTCGACAATTTTCTAGTCTTATAAAGGTCTCAAAAATAAAACATGAAGGCTGAACCGAAAGTGTTGGATATCTTAAAGTTTTAAGAAATGGACAGGCCATGCAATCAAAAACATAACAGTCGGAACTTAGTTCCGGATTGAACAACCTTTCACCTAAAGGGCGTCGGAAGCCATGGCCGTACCACTTTTGCGCAATAAACAAAAATATGAAAGAAAGAAAAAACAAAAAACGAAGAAAGAAAGAAATAAACACAAAATGAAAAGCAAACGAACTAAGCAGTTTTGATAGCTTCCAAGTCGAAGAAGACTTTGATCGGTCCAGAGCGCCACTGAATTTGTTAGCAGTTCTGCGCACCGACCGTGAATAAATAACATGTACGTTCATATGCATGATGCCGTTCGATGTTCACGTTATTTTATCAACGCAACAAAAAATTAGTTTTCTTCATACGAATTCGTTGTTCGTTTGTCCAATTTGTCATAGGCCTACACGCTAGGTTGTTTCTGGGTGCATTCTACCTTTCCCGGTCTGTACCCGACCTTGTGATTAAGCTTCCGGCGGCCCCTGGACCCTCGCCTAAAGTGATATGATAGTGGCCGTACCACTTTGAATTTGCTTCCGACGCCCCTGTACCTTAACCCTACCGCCCCCGCCCCCCCAGTTGGTTTTTTTGCTGGTATCTTCAGAACGACAAAAGATTGAGAGCTGAAACTCCGTGACTTTTCCGATTATCATATTGGGGTCATTTTGAGCCTATTTGCATGACCCCCGAGCAGAGGATCATGGGTAAATTCAAAATGGCGGACATGGGGGTACCAGAAAAGTGATGTTTTCGCCATATTTCTTCCAAAATTACACAAAAATTCAGCATATTGATTCAACGCGATTCTATGCATTTTACTGAAACCATATGTCTTAGCATTATCAAAAAACATCACCTGATTTTTCCCGCTCCCTCCCTTCCCACATTAACCCTACCAGTCCTGGGGGAGGGGGTGCCAAAATGCCCCCCCCCCCCTACCAAACTTTCTGCGATATCTCCGGAACGCCAAAAAATGGAGAGTAGAAACTTCGTCACGTTATAGGTTATCATTATTATCATTTTGAGGCTATTTGCATAACCTCACGAGCAGAGTAAATTCAAAATGGCGGCCATGTGGGGTACCAAAAAAAGTGATGTTTTCGTCATATTTCTTCAAAAAATTTGCTTTTTTGTATAGGAAAGTGGGTAAAATTTATTTTATTTCATATCAGATTATTATTTACTAATTTATCATGCAGTTTTTGCGAAGGAAAAAACAGAATTAAAAAATTCGAAGATTTTGACCAAAAATGCTCTTTTAGAAAATGACGTCTGTGACGTCATCATGGCGGCCATCTTGGATTTTTTTTACATTTTCTTGTAGAGCTTGACCCAAAGATATAGTGTGGTAAGTTTCAGCCCTCTAGCCTTAGAGATAGCGAAAATATTTGGGGGGGCACTTTCCGCCCACCCCCCACAGGCTGCGGTACATCCCTAATCGCCCAGGCCAGATAGGGTTAATCCAAAACAAGTCGAAAATAGGCTGTACTGTCTAGAAAGCACAATTTTAAATCTAGATTTAAGAATATCCCCGACCTACTAAAGAGAAGTTCCGTTAGTTCACTCTACAAAAGTTCTTCTGAGTCCAAATATTCCGTCAAAATGCAACAGGACACTATTTACTAAATATAAGTATAAAAATCTCAGTAGGGACCATAAAAAGTGATTAATTCCATTTCAAAAACCATTCTACTTTTTGTTGTACATCAGTCTAAAAAATACAGTTCTCGAAAGTGGGAAATAGCTGTCAAAATGCTAGAACGCGCCATTTCACGTTTAGATTTTCAAAAACAATTCCAGGAACCCTCACAGAAAAACACAAAAACTATCAAAATACGAGCGATAACTGAGAGATGATTTGCGATTTTATCCATCGGGAATTGGCCAGGATGCATCTCTGGCCGTCTAGAACCCCAGAGCTTACGGGGCCAAGCCGGCCCCCAGTCTAACTAAAATCAGACCCAATCTAATCACAGTCGTTGGTAGGGTCTAACCAAATCCTATCTTTATTACCTAATTTTTCCATAAATCGTGTAGTTTAAACAACTCAATAAACTCAGAAATGGTTATCTATTACGGTACTTCTTGTTCAGAAACGCTTAATGGTGCTCTAAATAGATGCTCTCAAAAGTGTTTGAGGGTTATCCGATACCTAGACTGTATCTGACGGATACACATTCGTAACATTCTCACGGCGTCAGATTGTATATCTCATACTGTCAGAAATTTGGTTGTTTCACCGACAGTTTAGGGGGTTACAAACTCCGACCCAGGGGAGAATGATTCGCCAAAGAGACCGGAAAATTACAATGCTGACGAAAACACCTAGGCCAATACACGAGTTGGCACGATGGGCGTAAATGTCGAGGATAAAATTAGTGACGATCATGGCTATGTCTGCATGGTTAACATATAGTAAAGTGGCCTGATCGTGTACATAGACAAACGCAATTAGAGATTAGATCCTCCGGCGGTAATCATATCTTCGAGACATGCTCCTCCGGCAGTATTTGTATCATATACGAACAGGCATGGGCTAGAAAATCTAACATTGACCGAAGTAGGTTGAACTATTTGAAACTACAAGCTATCAGCCTGCTGTTGAGGAACTATTCTTCATATATCTATAACTTATTTGGCGTAGGATACAAAGATAGATGATTCTTAAGCATCTAATCACTGTTATGTTGCAATATAGCTTTTAATGTCAGATAAAATGAATTGTAATGAAAAAATAATACAAGGACGAGTTGAAAATTTCACACGAATTGCTAACGCGTCCCCTTGAGAACATGTTCTCATTCAATTTTTGAGTAGTAAATACGTGAAAACTACCAAAAAAATGAAAAATCTGAACTTACTTAGCTTCTCAAATTTGTAATTTCCCTCCGGCGGAAGTTCACCCTCCGGCGGAAGTTGGAGCAGCCGTTTGGTATGCAGGGTGTGTATATGCCAGTTCCTAGTATGCCCCAATTTCAAGAAGCTCCCTTATTGGCTATTCTTAGGTGTCTAATCACAGTGGCTGTATTATCTAGCCCTTTGGCAGGCCATACATGCAGCAACGATGCTTCATTACATCAGTGTTGTGGGGTTGCCGATTGGAGATACAAGTGACACTGCCACTGGCTGTTAAATGCTAGGTCATATGACTCTTCGCACTCATGAATATTTAGGACATTCTACAAATGAGTTTATTCTGAGTCTGAGGATTTGTGGTATCATGTCTCTGGTGGGAGATCAGACGCGAGAATGCATTAAATGGTGTCAGATCTTCATAAGCTTATTACAACAGCACAATGTCAATGAAGTTGCCTAGCCTAAATAAAATTCATCATTTGTTTGCTTATAAGTAGATATTTTGAAGTAGTGTTCTTCCTATAGAAGTAGTTACCTTAAAGTGATCGTAAACCCTCAAGTAAAGAATCCATCAAACGAAAGAGTATTGCGAACAGTGTCGGAAAATATTTATTGTAATTTTTTACGATTTTATTACACAGAGTAAACAGCAAATAAAGCATGGTATTCTATGGTGGTCTGTTGCAATCATATTTAGGTCCAGTGACGTCACACTGCCTTAATACATATATTTCAAACTTTGTATGCACTTCCCAATGCTTGATTCAAGCTTAAGGTATGTATACTTTGAGTCACACTGCCTTAATACATATATTTCAAACTTTGTATGCACTTCCCAATGCTTGATTCAAGCTTAAGGTATGTATACTTTGAGTTTCAACACAGACTCACTGTTCCAATGTGCATGTTCCAAAATCGGGGAAATTAAATGCAAGATTCAAATTGACTTGACACTCTTGAGTCACCATCTCCCAGATTTTGGTGAAACATGCACATTGGAACAGTGAGATTGCAGTTTACTCTGTGTAATAAAATCGTAAAAATTTAAATAAATATTTTCCCAAACTGTTTGCAATGGTCTTTCATTTGATGGAAACTTTACGATCACTTTAAATAAAAAGTGCTTATATACAAAATGAGCCTCTGTATGGATGCCTTACATTTATAAATAACATACATACATATATTACATCGGAACATTGTCTTTACAACAAATACTTTATCCCATGGACATACTCAGCATATAAAGCATGTTCAACATCACAAAAATATTGACATTTATGATTATCAACTATTATCTCATCTCGGATAAAAATATATCTCTGTGTCACTGGTATAGTTCATCAAGAACAAAAACACATAATATATAAAGTGATACAACCATCACAGGGAAATCATTCAGACAGATAAGTTAACATGGTTACTTATAAATGAATAACCGCAAAACAATTGCAACGCCACAATAGAAAGAAGATTGAGGTCACTCACCAACAAAATATAGACTTTGTGAATAGCCTTAATTTTCTGAAATTAAGATTTGATTTTCAACATTCTGAATGACTCGGAATTTCATAAGTGTTCATTCCAAGAGATAAAGGTCTCACATGGGAAAATGGAAAGGTTTTCTTTTTATTGAGTTTTTCCTCGTTGAAGACAAATCATTACGCACATGCAACACAATCTTCAAGTTATGATCCCGCAACACTAAATATTCATGCATATTAATACATAGTTTGATCCCATTTAATTATTCGCAACAATTCCATCTTGGATAGGGCCATATAATTAACCTAATCTTGGGGGGATTCAGTGCTCAAAATATACTCTATACTTGCGAAAAAAACAAGATAAAATCCAACTCAAAGTACAATAGAGATGGAAAAATTCTATCTTCTTGCCTCCACCTCCACAGATTCTGTTATTTTATTGTTTAACTGGGCTGAAATGAGCAAAAACCGATTAAACGGTTCTTATGGAAAATCTTTCAATAATTCAATCACCCTATTAAAATTCAAAATCCAAATTTTTGGACAAAATTAAATCAGTCATTCTAATAAATCTGATCACCTTGTAAATCATTAACGTAACAAAGAAATAGTGGATTATCTGCAGGATTTTGAACCATTTTGTCAACTTCGTGTTCTAATAAATTTGATAACCTCGATCCTGGCTGTATGGTGGTAAACTTCACTTCCTGTGATTGAATACTTAAGACAGTATGTCGGCACCTCTTCCCACTTCCCTTATATGTGTTGTAAATTTAACATACATGTATACATGTGCTCCATTTCCTTCAGACACTGAACCTCAAGACTGCATGTTAATATACAACATTAGCATGAAGGGGTGGAAATTTGTCAGAAGAAAGGTGGTTCTGGCTAACTGAAGGCTTGCACTATATGACCAGAAGATAAATCATAAGTGCTAGTTCAGTCAGTGGTTTGGTTAAATGGTTCAAAATCGACAAACAGGAATTGATGGTTCTGGCTTCTATCATTAACAATTCAGCAACATTTCATTTGCTCTAATGAAACACCACAAAAAACAAAAACACAGCAAGGAAGCAATCAGAGATTGCTCAATTGTATGCTCCCCCCCGCCCCCTTCCGCTTTAATCCAACACTGCCCCGACATTGTTCTGTTCTGTATTGGTCGGTGGAGGCCTAATTTAGAGAATTATAAAAATTCTGTTTCAGTCACTTTTTTCAGCATGCCTCGCATAATACATATTCCAAGTATCGACCGACAAGTAATAATACAATGTTTTGATGCAAGATGGTCGCCAGGGCTTTCGCCAAATCCGAAAATATGACCTGGTTATGAGACCTACATTCCTTGGGAGTATATTGTGGTGAAATTAAGAAGCGATCAGTGAACTTTGAATTTTGCACCCAATTCACTCTTTTTGGGGCAATTTCATACTTCAGGACCTATGTGGTCTGCTTTGGAATGTAGAATAACAATTTTATAGCCATTTTCCCAGTCCAAATCGGTTATGGATGGAGATCCAGCCTGAACAAAATAAATATATCCCATTCACTTAGGTTTGATGAACAAAGGGCCATAACTCTTGAAAATATAACCGAAAGCAGAGTAACTTCACGCTGCACAACTATGGGGCATTGCCCACATATCATGCAAATTCCATACTTGTTCATATCAAATTAACCGAGATACAGCCCGGACAAGTAATCCCAATTCCCAAAGATTTCAAGAACAAAGGGCCATAACTCTTGAAAATATACGCGAAACTTCACACTGCACAACAACAGGGCACTGACCACATATCCTGCAAATTCCATACTGTTCCATACAATATTAACCAAGATCCAGCCCGGACAAGTCCCAATTCACGGAGATTTTAGGGACAAAGGGTCATAACTCTTGAAAATATAAGCGAAATGGGGAGAAATTTTCCGCTGCACAACTGTGGGGCACTGACATATCATGCAAATTTCGTACTTGTCCATACAATATTAACCAAGATCCAGCCCGGACAAGTCCCATTCACAGAGATTTCAGAAAAAGGGTCACAACTCTTGAAAATTATACCGGAACTCGGAAAAAAACTATACGCTGCACAACTACGAGGCACCGGCCACATTCCATGCAGGTTTCAATCCTGTCCATCAAATATTAACCGAGATATCGCGCGGACACGAAATTCGGATGGACAGATGGACGGATGGACAGACGGACAAAGCGATCGCTATATAATTAACAGCAAAAAACGATAACATTTAGTTCAGGAACCTTTGTCTACCCATCATGGAGGATAGCAGACTAAATCACAAAATCACAAAATTCAATCACGAGCCACTCCAGTGTGAGAGTTTAGTCAAGGAAGAAATGCCACACACAAGACCAATCAAATGAACAATGAATGACCAATCAAATGAACAATGGATGACCAATCAAAAGCCTGTGATGGTTAACCAATTTAATGAACACAACAATACCAGTACTACACAAATTTAACGCATTTCAACAATTATAGCACTTGGGGCTCTTTAAAATATTTGTATTTCTCAAAAAACAACAGCAACAATTAAAACACTTTCTTTTTTAAAAGAGGAAAACAAAGTAAAAATATTATATATTCCACAATCCCTTGATGACTGACCTAGATTTTCTGTCGAATTCAAAATCAAAAGTTTTGAAATTTGTTTGCACCAATTGAAAGATAACATGGTCTTTTGTGAGTAGCATTTAAAAATATATATATTTTGCTTCTACAACATGTCTTAATAGAAGCTTGAATTCAGACACAAGTAGGGAGCCTGTTTTAGGACAAAGCTTCAGGATAAAACAATTCTCTTGGTCTAGACAGATCTCTGGTTTACGAACATTTAAAGAATGAAAACTGGGAAATTGCAGACCTGCTCCAAGTTCCGTAATTAAACTGCAATGCAAACATTTGCAAAACTTCATACAACTGAAGTTCTCCACACTGTCGCAAGATATACACCAGGCCGGCACATTAAACTATGTTTGGTTTCATCTCCTTATAGACTTCGCTCTCCTAGTCAGCAAATGTCTTGCATGAATGATGGAAGGTGGAAGGACCATTCCAATGCTTAATTTCCAATCCCAAGAATGGAAATAGCAAAGATTCACAAGACAGCCAGGAGCATGATCCTCAACTTTCATGATAACTACGATCAGCCCTTCAGAGTTGGGCAAGTAATATGAACATAGCATGGGACCATAAAATTTCTCTATATTTACAGGATTATCAATTTATACAGCTGACATATTGGAACAGTTTTCATGAAATAAATAAAACGATACGCTATTACAAAACAACAGGAGTAACATTACTATTATGAATCATAATTATTCTAAATCTAATATTTCCCTAAACAGGGGTAAAACTCCTGATAGCGCCTCAGATTTGTCGAATTTCTTCTGATGGACATTTTGAGCAAATTCATGGGCTATTTGTCTAAGATCTGGTATTAGAAGAAGCAGTTTTCCAAACAGAAGGGGTTTCTTCGTGTGATTCCGCTTTAGCTCTAAACGGAGAGCATCTACAAGCTGTCCCTGAATTTCCTCCACTTTGGAAGGGTTCTGTAAGCCCTCACGATCTGCAATAGAGAGAAAAAAAAATCTAAATACATAAGCCTTAATCTACTATGTTAACAGATTTCTTATAACTTTAATATTGTAATGAAACTCAACCACCATCCAAGAGTTGCACTAACGAAATTCTCCATATCATCTCGCGACTCGAGATCGAGGGGATAAACGTTAACTGCTCTAATAATTCAATCGGACAGGGTGTAATAATTCAATCAAAGGGGGCGGATTTCCTCATCCAAATGATCATGGTGATCAAAATCAATAGACAGAATAGATTAATTTATGAGCTCATCAAAAATAAAATCTGGGGGGTGTTTGAAGTATTAGGGTGATTGAATTGTTAGAGAATTGAGTGAATGAATGAGTAAATAGGATTTAACTCGCTTTCAACAATATTTCAGTCATCATGGTCATATCACGACAAACCAACTATGATAATTCCCCTAATAATTCGATCAACGGAAGTGCAGCAAAAATGGCTTATATCTGGCAATATTCTTCATAGCACCAGCTACAAAGTGGCACATTTTGTCATTATATGACTTTTCTTCAATTTAAATGAAGAATGGGAATGTTAATTTTTCTCTGTGTCGGAATAACGAAGTTGAAAAGTGAACTTCCTGTGATTGAATTATTAGGAGAGTTACCGTAAGCACCGCCCAGCCAAGTTGCATTCCTGTTGCTTCAAAGAATAAATCTATGAAGCAACATGGAGCCATCCACCCTCTTTTACTCTGAGGACAGCACAAGGCACCGACAGGACGTTTACATTGGTGCAATACAGTGCTAGACACCACATTACCAAGTTACTGTTGCTTCTCAATAGAGAATTGACTGTTAATAGGAAGACTGAATTATGAGCATTGAATGTTAATAAGTTGATTGAATTATTAGAATATTCACTGTAACAGAAATTATGATAAATATTTAAAGTTGCTCCAATATAAGTCTTGTCACAATGTGGGACAGACAGGTGTAGCCAGGATTTGGTAATAGCCAGGGTGCATCATTTTCACTTTTCTACACATTTTGTGGCCACAAGGGCGTCTCACTCCTATCTCTAGTCTTCCATGTTAAAGTTCCATTCTAGGGTGTCTCATTTCAAAATGGGGTGTCTCAAGACTCATTGCTAGTTAAATGCCCTGTACATCCGAGGGGAAATTAAATGCATTCTCTGTTGAAAATATTTCTTCAGTGCATTATTCCGGCTGGGAGTTCAATGACTGCTTTGAGAAAATGTGTGATGCATGCACAATGAGCGACAGTGTCCACAGGAACACATAAGCCCCACCACATCAACACAATAAGGGACTTCTTACATAAATCAGATCTATGGTTCAAATCTCAACCAAATACAAGTCGATCCTAAAGATTTATAGAAGAATTGTGAACTGCATATTTTGCTGCAAAAGGGTAGTCCTCGGGGAAAAATACAGAAAGACCTATGATCGAAAGTGGTAGTATGCTGTACAAACATATTCCTTGCTTACATTGATGGAAAGACAAAGTGATTGCTTTCTGGTTTCTTACCTGTTGTGATTAATAAAATTGCACAGAATAAAGCGATTTCTCGATGTAGTAATTCCATTTGGGAGAGTTTATCTATGACATTCAGTGGTGTCTCTAGTAGTAATCCCGCCTCCTCACATGAAGCTATAGCGGATCGCATGAGCAAGATTTGCCTCCCTTTACAAGGCAGCACCATGCCGTGTCGATCTGTTAAAGAATGAAGCTGTGGAAAAGAAAAGAATAATTTAAGATTCACAAATAATAGGAAAAAATTTTGTACAAAAATTTGAGATGGAAGTTAGACCTTGACATGTTATTAAATCAACAGTTGGGAGTACATGTAAGTCTGTTATGATGTACGACCAATGATGTTAGTATCTGATCAAAGACCCTCAAACATATTAGCGCAGTGATGCAACATTTTTTAAATTTTGTGTTGTTTTATTATTTATGCTGGAAGAGGCCAGATTTTCCAACAATAATTCAACAGCGGACAGCAAATTTGTAACACCTATCATCACACTCCAGTCAGTCGTGGTTGTGACGCTTGCCTTGGTCAAGGGAGATAAGTTTGCTACATATTTGTGAAAAATTCTGTGATAGGTCCATTCAAATTTTCAAAAAGACATCCAATATTTTCATTGGTCTGTGAGGAATATTGGAAGAAAAATCTTCAGCTAATGGGAGACTTGCACAATATCAATGATCCAAGCAGATTCTGAGATTGCCACTTCCTGATTGTCGGCTTTGGCCCAGTTAACCAATCAGTTTAAGAAACTACCTCTTCTGCTTTATCTACTGGTATTATTGCGCAATCCTCCCATTCTATTGATTATATTGTTGAAGTTTTGCATAGATCTATAGATCTGGAAACTAGAAAGACTTACCATTACTATTCCTATCTCAAATCCTGCATGTTTCAGTAAGAGGATTTGATCATTCATACATAAATCTGTAAACCCGGGTAATTTTTTCCCAAATTTGGCAGTGGCTTCTATAGATGGAATCAGCATCTCTTGGAAATGCAGAAAGATCTCCAATTGTTCGAACATCATAGTGTCCATCCAGCCAATGAAAGACGAGCTCTCATGACTCAAGTGCTGTGGTTGGTAAAATGCCTGGAAAATTATTGTGAAGAAAAATGTAACCTTATGACCGGGTAATTATTGTAAACAAACCTAAATGGTTGAAAAAATATTGTAAGCATCATTCATAATTCAACCGTCATCCATTAAAGAATATCCACGTCCATATTACCCAAAGACCTATTCCATATAACAGTATTAGCACCAAATTCAAAAAAAGACAATCATAGTATACATAAACATAGGCTAGTTTCCTGCAAGAGAGAAGCGTTCAACAGTTTTCAATGATGCCGGCAAGACATCATGATGTTCCAAAAATATCAAATCCGTATCGCTGATCAGTATTCTTAATCCATAATATTCTAACCTCATGGCCAAGTGACATGCACACATGCTCCGCACTGAGGTTTTAACGGCAATGCAATCAGAGGGTGTTACTGTATCTGAGAGTAAGTAGGACGTATATCATCTGATGCCATGAGGATGCCGTACTGCTCACCTGTTGTGAATCTGGAGAGGACGATGTGGATGGCTGGTTCTCGCAACAATCACTCATTTCTACTGGTTCCATCTTTGTCACTGAATTTTCCCGTGCATACACACACAGGTTCGGAAAATGGTCTCTGAATGCAGACTTAACCGTGTCTGCTAACGATCGTAATTCCAACACTCTTTCCGAACAGGTTGATCGCATTTCTTCCTTGTCCATAAGCAACTTTTCTCGCTCTGTTTTCGGCATTCTGCCAAATCGAACAGCTGATGAAAAAGAAGGAAATTGATAACTGGAATAAAATTTCTTCGATTTTGGATGTTTTTTTCCCCTGAAACTTAGGGATATTATTCCTCGAAATAAGTTCTGATGTCATCCAGAGTTTCACTGCTGGGAGAATTATCAGCGCTGATATAATAGCGAAAACACAACAGATATGAATCATGTAACACACGTAAAACATGTATGATAATGCCTCTGATATCTCAATCACAGGAATTGAAATTTTCTACAACAAAATCAATTTGAGACTATTTATTCGAATAGGAAGTTGACAAAATGGGCCAAAATCATGCAGATAATCCACTATTTCTTCGTTATTTCAATGATTTTAGGGGTGACCAAATTTATTAGAACAGCTGATTGCATATGTCCCCAAAATTGGGGGTGATTACATTTTGATAGGGGGATTGAATTATTCAGTAGAGGGATTACCATATGTCAATTTATTCTTCAGACTGGGTAGAGAAAACCACGAGGAATCCATGATCTATTTACTCATTATGGCTTAAAATGTAATCCAAACATCCCACATCTAAAATTGAATATGGACTAAAAGAATGATGAACAAAAACACTATTTCAATAGAAAGCAAATTATTAGTGGATGGGGGAGGTTTAATGATAGAGTCCAGTCTTCAAATGCATAATACTTACCATCATGAGACATGCCAGCTTCCATACATTTCTGGAATCTACAATACTGGCATTTGTTTCTTGTCCCAGGCTCGATTTTACATCGACCTCCTCTCATACAGGGCTTGTAAACTAGACGCTTTCGTAATGTTCGGCGGAAAAAACCCTAAATGAAAGAAAACAGAATGTTAACCCTATCTGGCTGGGCTTTTTGGGACCTGTCCTGGCCATTTGGCCATTTCACCCTCAGCCCCCACCTTCCTAAATATTTTATCCCTTGAGCTAGAAAGCTGAAAATTACCACACTATACCCTTTGGGTCAAAATGTAAAAACATGAGGCACCAGAGGTGCCACAACCCCTCAGCCCCTTAACAGTTCAGATCAATACTTATGGGTGTAGGACTTTGGATGCGAAATACAAACCCAAGCATGGTATCATGGCATGGTATCTGCATACCAAATTTGACAAGAATCTGACAAGGAATCCTCAAGTTATTGTCCGGAAACCAAATTTAGATTATGTGACCAAGTGGCACGACATGTACATGTAGGCACAAGTGGACAAGACGCAATCCTAAGCGACATCTCATGGCATGGTATCTGCATACCAAATTTGAGAAGAATGCGATGAGCGGTTCTCATGTTTTTATCCAGAAAACAAATTTAAATTTTGACATCAAGTGGTTCCACCTGTAAGCACAATTGGGCGAACCACAATTAAAGAGACATCTTATGGCATGGTATATAAATACTAAATTTGGAAAAAATCTGATGAGCGGTTCTCAAGTTATCGCCTGGAAATGAATTTCGGATAATGGCACGAGGTGGTACCACCTCAAGGCGCAAGTGGGCGAAATGCAATCCCAATGACATCTCATGGCATGGTATACATACCAAATTTGAAAAGAATCTGATGAGAGGGTCTCAAGTTATTTCCCGGAAATGCATATAGGAATTTTCCAACAGGTGTTGGCGAAAGTGGTCAAAGTGCAATCTCAAGCGACACCTCATGGCGTGGTATACGCATATCAAATTTGAGAAGAATCTGATGAGTGGTTTTCAAGTTATTGCCCCGAAACGAATTTCAGACGGATAGATGGACGAATGGATGTATGAACTGACACACAGATGGATGGACAGACAATCAGAATCCAGTATACCCCCCCTACTATGTATATGGGTATAAAAAGAGACAGGGTATCAACATGGCTGTGAGAAAAAGTATGTAAAGTTGTGATCTTATTGCCCTGGCCTGAAACTAAATGTCAGATGGGGCTTTTGTCTGTGAGTTTTCTGTTCGCTGGTTCTTTTGTGCAAATCTCCAAAAGATTGCTGTACTTTTCTCATATTGTTCATCATTTTCATAGAATAGCTTTCATTTATCAGGGGGCGAGGTCACATTTTGTTGTTGTTGTGATACAATTTATTGTTGTTGTAATAAAAATTACTTTCATTATCAAGTTGGATAGATCCATTTCATGCACACCTAATACATCTTAAAGTTGTTTCATACATTTATTCAGAAGATATCGCAAGCAAACATTGGCTTTCTTCAGTGTATCACTCAAAAATAAAACCTCTGTATACTATAAACATAGATCTATAAGGTTCACTGATGATAGTGACACAAATGGATACCAAACTACATTTTTTATAAGTGTTCCCAAGGTGTGGAAATTTCACAAATTACAACTGAAGCATAATTAAAGCCAACTGAGTAATTGGTCAATGGTAATTCAAGGGTAGAAAAGGTTGTGGAGATTTAAACTGTAGATTTAAACTTGCACTACATTTTCCAGCACATTACTGTATGTTGTTATCTCCCCTGTCCACTACTCCTACAGAAATAGTTTTGGTGCATGTAATATGTAGATATATGTAGATCAGGGAAAACACTTCCAACATTCCATGAATATTTTGGAAGTAGAATGGAGAGACAACATTTCTGAATAGGGAAATTATTATGTGAACGATTTGATCGCCACTTGATTTTATAAACTTACCACTACAAGGCCCATAATAGTAATGTTGGAATTAAACCATGATATAGATGGACAGAAAAGTGGAAGGACAGACAGACAGACAAGGACCTGACCAATGAAATATACAAATGGCACATCTACTGATTACATTAATACATTCCATTGAACAGAAATTTTGTTGGCCTGCCTTCAGTAGTTCTCAAAATATGGAGTCCGGGGGAAAAGAGGACAGACCGACGGAAGGACAGATGGGGTGACAATAATACCCTTGAGCCCAATTGGGCTGAGGGGTAAAAACCAAGATGGCAGCTTTGATGACACATCACAGTGACGTCATTTTCAGAAAAGAAATTTTTTTGGTCGACTTTTTTCACATTTTTTTTTATTTAAGTAATTTCTTCGCAAAAACTGCATGATAAATTAGTAAATAATAATCTGATGTGAAATGAAATATTTTTTGCCCACTTTTTGAGGAAAATGACAAAATCATCACTTTTCAGGTACCCCACATGGCCGCCATTTCAAATATACCCATGACCCCCTGCTCAGGGAGTTATGCAAATAGACTCAGTATGATAAACTACAGAGTGTCAGCTCTCCATTTTATGTCATTCCGGAAATTGGGCAAAAAGGTTAGGTGGGGGTTAATGGTTCCAATTTATTAGAATAATTGAATTAATGGGAATATTACCATTTGGACATGGAAGAACATCTGACAAGGTCAAGTGAAGCCGAAACGAAGAGTCAAGAAGTTTTGAAAATACTGATCTTACAATTTATACATTCTAGGCCAAACTTTCCATTCTTTCACGATCATTAAATTTTTGGAGGACTTATTTCGAAGACATTTACCGGCATGAAACTCATCAAAACACGGAATAAGCAATTCATTAACTTATCTAACTCGAGATCAATTCTATCACCATATTAGATACTAGGATATTTTAATCTCGAAGTTAAGCAACATTGAGCTCAGTCAATACTTGGATGGGTGACCAGGTGCTATACTGGCTGGGCTGATCAGTGTCCAGGATAATAGGAAATGTGGACACTCGCGTGTTCTGGAACATGTAGGCACCATCGTGATATGATTGAAAAAAAAAGGTTGAAAACGACGTTAAATCCTACTCACTCACTCACCCTAATCTAGGATTGCAGTTTCAGAGTTTGGCTGACATTTCAATGTTTATTTATATTCAGTTTTTACAATAAATATGACAGTACAAAAAATGCTTGCAATGCAGCTAATATTACCAAACTAGTAAGACATGAAATAGTAGGACTCACCTTGCACCCTTCACAGGAATGAACTCCGTAATGGAATCCTGAAGCTCTGTCTCCACATATACGACACATTACCTCCAGCTCCATTGTGTAATTCTGTTTACCACATGGCTGTGAGGGGAAGAATACATAATAACAGTTCAACAAGAAATAGTATGATCATCAGCTTCATTCAATATCATCATCAGTTTGTGTATAATTTCCATGTACATTATCGCCCAGTAGTCTCGTGTGGCATTTTGGTCACCCATCGCAGGCCTTGCTGTTTGAAAATAATTGTAGAGTTATAAAATGCTCTAATAGTTAACAATTTAGGAGTGTCATGATCATCTGTTAAGTTTGGGGAGTGATTGTATAATGTAATATAAAGCAATGCATTTTCAAGATTGAGAACCTCTTGTAATAGCTCTCCTGGAACCAGAATTAGGTGCTCGATTTATTGAGCACTACAAACAGCAATGGCTGCCATCTGTGCTAATAATCTTGTACCTGGGAATCTCTCAGCTGTCTGGGTTCTGCATCAGATTTTGAGAGAATAGGTCTTATATGAATGATCTGAAACTCCAGAAATGCAGGAGATGCAACTTCCTACTCTGGGGTGTGAATATTCTGTTCTGAATTGCATTAATTTCTCACCACATTTTGTGGAGTATCTGATTGTGCTAGGAAAATTGCCTGGGCCAGTCATCTAATGTGATTCCAGTGATCCTTCAATGCAACTCAAACAGAAAGTTCTCAATGCATTGTGCCGAGTCCAAGGACTGCTTGTCCAATATTATTCCTACACATAGTAGATGCTACAAATGTGATTTTGCAATTTCATAAATTAAATCTTCACTTACGAGTATATGAAACTCTTCAAAAACAGATTGGATGAATAATCCAGCAGATTCCCTAGGAGCCAATGAAATTTGCCAAATCATTTTCGAAAATTCAAATCAACCAATCAGCAGTCTAAGATATGGGTGGGAGATATCCCATGATGTACTGATACAGTACTATTAACACAGACCTTGTCATCAGATGAGCTATCACTACAGAAGCTGATGGGAGACCCCTGCTCCATCAGTGTAGAACTGTCCACGGTTGGTTCTGGCATGTCGAGGATATCACGTTTCTGTCTGGAGCCAAAGAGGGACTCGGCCATGCCACCATATATCCACACCTCGGGATATAGGGCCAGGTTCTCCACCGGCGGCACGGAAAAGGGCTGATGATGGTGTGAATAGGCCTCTGTGAAAACATAAAGAAATAAATATGTCAGTACAATGGAACTACACGACGGTCATGTCCCCATACCGTACAGGCCACCTCAAAAAGCTGCAACAGTTGGCTTCTATCAAGTTCACATCGCCATATTGATGCGACGATGCCATAAAAATCACAACAATCATCGCAATGAATTGAATTGCGTTCACATCGTCATATGGACATTTTGAGGGACATTGCAATGTCCCCAAATTGAATAGGCTTGTGATTGAGCCCAACAATCCTGTGTACCAAATTTGAAGTCTCTAGTTGGAACAGTTTGGTTTCTATCTATATATGGACAATTTGGATTTTCCAAAATCATCGCAATGTTCCAAATTTCGATAGGCTTGTGGCTGACCACACTACAATGCTACATAGCAAATTCAAAATATCTAGCTGCAACAATTAGGCTTTCATTGCGTTCACATCGTCATATGGATATTTTTCGTGGCATTGCCATGGAAACCACAAAAATAATCGCAATGTACCCAAATTCAATAGGCTTGTGGCTGATCACCCAACAATCATGTATATCAAATTTGAAATATCTAGAAGGAACAGTTTGGCTTCTACATGTAGAGCATTCACAACCGGACATACATGCCAATGACAGAACCACCGAAGCCAAATAGGGTGAGGGGTAAAAATTGTCTGTCCAAAAATCACATTTTGCCAGATTTGGACAGTCTGCTTATTTTTCTACTTCTCTCGTGAAATTTTTCCAATTTATCTGTCCAAATATAAATTTGCCCGTCCAGTGGACAGGTCTCTGGCTATGCATACATGAAAACGCCCCTGGAATAATCTTGGCTGTAGCCCATGATGAGTTGTGTGTCTAGTTTAAGGCCAATGGCCGACTTTCAAAAGGCTTCTGCTCTATGATCATTTATATGCGTCAAATTTTAGTGGTTCTAAGCATATTCAATCTAAAGATACGGTGGTAACAAGCAATTGGAGAAAAATTGAAACATTTTGACCTTGTAACCTGGAAAGCATGGATTAATTTTACTTCAGTAAAATGGATGGACATTATACGACGACAACACCCCAATGGCATCTTTGGCCAAAACTTTGTTTTGTAGTAACAAGACCTCCCAACTAAAACTTGAGTCGATAGGTAGGGAAGTATTTTTGATTTAGTAAATATATAGAAAAAAATGTTAATTTTGTATAAACTACCAATAAAAAAACACTTTTTTCTTGAAATGCCTCTAACAGTTTTGGGTTTGGGCCTTTGACATGGGTGCTCTTTTTTAATTTTGACCTTACATGTATATCAGGATTCTGTGGGAAAAGTAATCTCTGATATATCACTAAAAATCTTTCAGTGTAGAAATGTGACAGAAACTTTAGTTATTATCTAACACATGTAGTTTCTATCAATTTGATAGTGCATAGAATTTATAGGAATATTTACGGTAACACGATTATGAGGATAAACGAAACAATAAATCCAGTTTTATCACTCCCAGGTATTTATTTCTTGTTAATTCACTGCCCATAGGTCAAAAGCATGATGTCAAATATCATATCAGTGGCCGTGAACATTGATTATCACATAAACTAATCTAGATCATCTGTCATTTTTTCACACACACAAAAAACAGGATTTATCCACAGAGCTTGATGTCACTTTGACACATGGAAATGTTTTTTTTTATACATGTATATACGTTTGCACTTCAAGTGTTTATATATATACGTAGTGGTAATTAGTTCAGAATAGGTACAGGTGTCCTACTATGGTACCATAAAACCACCAATAATTCGTTGAAATACATGTTATTGTTCCAGATTTCGAATCTGACATAAAAATCCCATCATGAACTCATTCATCAGTGTCACCTGATTGTAACATCCTCTGAATGCATTGTGGCTAAAACCGCTGTGCACGGCTTCTGGACAATTGGCATCGTCAGCAATCTCAGTCAACTCAGATATAATATCACGGAATATTATATTTGACTTCAGCCCTATATATATCTCATGCGAATTTGAAACTACATTTGTTAGCCAATCAGGTGGCTAGCTTGGTGAAACAATTTCAAAATCACGCCCACAGTAATTCACATGGTAGCACGCCCACAGTAATTCACATGGTAGCACGTGGTCTAATATATAAACATTATCCTGAAACAGTATCCAAATATGGCATCATTCTCAGACAGTGTGCATGGAAAACTTGTAAGATCAAAGAGTTTATTCCCGCCGAAAAATCTGGCTTTGTTAGGCGGTAGAAAATATCAAAAGATTGTGCCATGCGAAGATGTTAATCTCCGTGAACTAAATGTCAATGATTGTCAGAGAGAAAAGGTAGAAATTGTCGTGAATGGCTTATTATGAGACCTCGTACAATATCGGCGAACATTTAACACTAAGTTTTCATAGCGTTACGTCAAGATGGTATTCCCTGATTTACCATCTTGCTTTACCTAGATTGCATCGTCAGTTACCCAATTGGAATGACGGAAGGTCAGAATACCACAGCTGAACTAAATGCTATATTCTGTACTCTAGTCAAAACATTGGGCATCTAAGTTGTCATTCCTTTATAAGGTATGATGGGAGCTTTTTCCATAACTGTTATGCAGATACACGTTTACTGTGTTGATCAAAATTGATTGAATGAGAATGCGCTCAGCAATTTTCAGCTCAGTGCACTCAGAGGGTGTTACACCGACAGTTTAGGAAGTTACAAACACGGACAATGAGAGAATGCATGAAACTGTTAAAGTTGATATTTACAAAAAAATGTTTTTGCTCAAGTTTCTGCAGGCTTACTTTTCCAGTTGGTACGTATCAGAACATCTTGAAAGCTATCTCTATTTTTTTTTTATATATTCAGAATTACCCATGTGAATCACTTTTCAGTTCAGTTCTTCATGTCACACCATGAACCATATTAAACTAGAAGTAACAGCATCAGTGAGTATGCCCCCTTTGGAGAAGCATATTTGATGGGATGTGGATTAATTATCACTGAAGGTGATAAATGCCCCCGCCTAAAGAGTAAAAGTTGATCATGAAATCGTATTGTAGTGGATAATCATTACTGGTATTTTTTTAAAAGATGTATGGAGGATATTTGGGGTAGGCACATGCATGGAATATGCCTGTCCACCAGCTGACGTTGCATGGAAATATTTGTGGTATTGCATTGGGGTATATGGCAAGATCTTGACTTTTGTTTTGCATTTCTAATGGGTTGGGGGTAGCTGTTCTGGAAGTATAATACCCTCATACCTTGTACAAATGTGAAGAAGTTATGCTGACTATGAACGATGGCCTATGTTTGTTGATGATTTATTGCAGTTATACATATTACAGTAGTTAATACGAAGCTGCGCATCTGAAAACCCCTCGGCTCTGGGCGCCAGCCATTCCTAATGTATTCAATTTGAAGCAAGACTTCAGGAACACCAAGCAGTCAAGTGACAAATATACAGATTATGAAAAATTTTGCCATTAGAAATGGCCTCGAACGTTTCCGTCCAATCAGAGAAACCGGTATTCATTACATAAGTCTGTTGATGCATCGATGACGTATACCAAATTTTACATCGAGCATTTGAAAATTAACAGAGATAGAGATCATTAACGATTTCGCATAAATTAAAGATGGCCGCCCATTCTTCCCGCCACTCAGAGAAACTGATGTGGTTATTCATTGCAAGTCTCTTGATACATGGATGCTGTATACCAAGTTTCATATAGAACACTGAAATGGTATCAAAGATATACATCATTAAAGATTTTGCATAAATTAAAGATGGCCACCAAGGTTTCCGCCCAATCAGAAACACCAGAACTGTCATTTATCGTAAGTCTATTGATGCATCGATGATATACACCAAATTTTACACTGAGCATTCGAACGGTATCAGAGATAGAGATCATTAATGATTTCGCATAAATTAAAGATGGCCGCCCATCCTTCCCGCCACTCAGAGGAACTGATGTGGTTATACATTGCAGGTCTCTTGATACATCGATGCTGTATACCAAGTTTCGTATAGAACACTTGAATGGTATCAGAGATATATACCATTAAAGATTTTGCATAAATTAAAGATGGCCGCCAAGGTTTTCACCGAATCAGGGAAACTGGTTTATTCATTCTTTTGAAGTTTCTTGATGCAGCGATGATCTATACCAAGTTTCACACTGAACAGAGAAATGGTACCTAAGATACACAAGATTAATGATTTCGCATAAATTAAGTATGGCCGCCAAAGTTTCCAACCAATCAGGTCCAGATTCAATAGGGTTCTGGGCCATGAGCATATGAATGTGCAGTGCAAGTTTAGTGTGCCTAGGGTAAGTCGTTCTAAAGATATCTTGGTAACAAGAAAGCTGCGATGGTTTCGCATAAATTAAAGATGGCCGCCAAAGTTTCCAGCCAATCCGGTCCAGATTCAATAGGGTTCTGGGTCACGAGCATACGGATGTGCACTGCAAGTTTGGTGTGCCTAGGGTAAGTCGTTCTAAAGATATCTTGGTAACGAGAAAGGTGTGATGGACAGACGGACAGACGGACGGACGGACAGACGGACAGACGTACATGACGACGACAATACCCTTCGGCCAAATTTTGGCCGAGGGGAAAAAAACATGTTATGAAAGGAGGATGTAGAGGGGTAGGAAACTCAGGGGAAGTAACCCAAGTTAGATCTATTTTCTACAAAGAACAACCCTGCTTATCTTCCCTGTAACTTACAAGTGAAAGCGTCAACGCGTTGGACGTTTATCACCCGGAAACCCCATCTGGTACATGTACATGTAAATGTATTAACCCAGTGTATGACCATTTAACGCCAAGTGGTGGCGCCACCTGCAAGCAGATTTCTCGAAACGCAATCCCATTCAAGGTCATGCAGTGAGAAAAATTTCAAGTCAAAACATCAAACAACTGGAGATTTATCACCCGGAAACCCAATCTTGTACATGTATTAACCTAGCCTAGGACCATTTAACACCATGTGGTGGCACCACCTGTAGGTGGATTTTCTTGAAACGCAATCCCATACAAGGTCTTATGGCTGTAAACCAATGAACAAAATTTCAATGGAAAGCGTCAACCCATTATAGATTTATCGCCCGGAAATCCCATCTTGTACATGTATTAACCTAGGCTAGGACCATTCAACACTATGTGGTGGCGCCACCTGTAGGCGGATTTCCTCGAACCGCAATCCCATTCAAGGTCTTAACAAAATTTCACTGGAAAGCGTCAACCCATTATAGATTTATCGTCCGGAAACCACATCTAGTACATGTATTAACCTAGCCAGTAGGCTCATTTAACGCCAAGTGGTGATCGCCACCTGACAGCGGATTTTCTCGAAACGCAATCCCATTCAAGGTCTTATGGCTGTACATCAGTGAGAAAAATTTTAAGTCAAAGCATCAAACCACTAGAGATTTATCGCCCGGAAACCCCATCTTGTACATGTATTAACCTAGCCTAGGCCCATTTAACACCATGTGGTGGCGCCACCTGTAGGCGGATTTTCTCAAAACGCAATCCCATTCAAGGTCTTATGGATGTACACCAGTCCACAAAATTTCAAGTGAAAGCGTCCATCCATTGTAGATTTATTGCCCGGAAACTCTGTACGTTAGCCAGTAGGCTCATTTAACGCCAAGTGGTGGCGCCACCTGGAAGCGGATTTTCTTGAAACGCAATACCATTCAAGGTCTTATGGCTGTACATCAGTGAGAAAAATTTCAAGTCAAAGCATCAAACCACTGGAGATTTATCGTCCGGAAACCCCATCTTGTACATGTATTAACCTAGCTAGCCTAGGCCCATTTAACACCATGTGGTGGCGCCACCTGTACGCGGATTTTCTCGAAACGCGATCCCATTCAAGGTCTTATGGATGTACATCAGTGAACAAAATTTCAAGTGAAAGCGTCCATCCATTGGAGATTTATTGCCCGGAAACCCCATCTAGTATATGTATTAACCTAACCAGTAGGCTCATTTAACGCCAAGTGGTGGCGCCACCTGGAAGCAGATTTTCTCGAAACACAATCCCATTCAAGGTCTTATGGCTGTACATCAGTGAGAAAAATTTCAAGTCAAAGCATCAAACCACTGGCAATTTATCGCCCGGAAACCTCATCTTGTACATGTATTAACCTAGCCTAGGCCCATTTAACACCATGTGGTGGCGCCACCTGTATGCAGATTTTCTCGAAACGCAATCCCATTCAAGGTCTTATGGATGTACACCAGTGAACAAAATTTCAAGTGAAAGCGTCCATCCATTGGAGATTTATTGCCCGGAAACTTCGTACGTACGTCCCGTACGTACGGAAGGACGGACAGACCAAACTCTATATGCCCCCCCCCCCCCATATAAATATGGGTGGGGGCATAATAATTAAAAAAAATTAAATAAAACTTGCATGTGAGCAAAAATAATATAGACTGGTTCAAATTTCCCATGTTCACAGTGTACAACCCGGTCCGGCTGGGATTTATTTTTGACGTGATCGCACCGAGTCGACACGTGTGCTGAGATGAAGGTTGAGCATTTTACAATTTTTTGTGTGTTACACATCACTTTATGGAAGAAACTGAATGAGATAATGTTCTCCATTTATTTTGGCAGATCCTGTGTCAAATTCAACTCCATAGATCATCTCGTTTTCATCCTAATCTTGTTAGAAATTTATCAATACTCTGTCGAATTTCACAGTTATGAAGTTGATTGTTCTTGTGGTATAGGATGGTAGTTAATCAAATATGATTGGTACGGAGGAGGTAAATATAAGTATAAAGAGGCGAATATTTAGGAACAAGTGTTCACGTCCTGAAAGGAGACTGTCCGTATTTTTGTTGAGGGGATTTCTTCGACTGTTCGAGTTTTTGATGAGTTCCTGTGCGCATTTTTGGCGTGCATCGTAAAAAGCGAAGCGCAGTTGCTGTGCACATATACTATAGCAATGCCTAATCGGCACTGATACTAGTGTTCATGTGTAGGGCGGAAGGATGACAATTATTCCATGGGTTTCATATCTCAGAACCCACACTACGGCGCCATGATCCGTTTCATTTTCATGTTATCGTCTAGTTTTTAAATTGTTTTAGGAATACCAGAGGAAGAATCATTCCAAGAAATATTCGTATATGCTCACAACCAGTCCGCGGAAGATCCACGACGAAATCCGCAAAGCTCGCAAATCCTAACATATTTCACTGCCATAAATGTAACTTTTTTACCAAATGAAGGTTCAACCTCCAGCGGCAGAGACGTGCATACTGAAACATCGTACGGCTGTCTACTTTGCAGTAGAACATTCAAAGTGAAATGGTCCAGAGATACACACACCAAATTCTGCTCTATCGAAGAAATTTACCCGCAGACAGGGACTACATTGCCATCGCAACCAATACCATGGAACCCCAAGGTATTGTTGTTCCATATACCACAAGACGTTATGACCATAAACCTCTATGACGGTCATATAAATAACCACGCCAATACGAAATGCTGATGCTTTAAATATGGGGCCGGGTACGTGTATCCTGGTGATCTGAAGGTGCATCTTAAAAATTGTCGCCAAAAAGGGGTCAAGAAGTTTGAATGCGATACTGTATGAGATAAACGCTTTGCAAAGAAG
The DNA here is from genome assembly GCA_036873755.1 of Hanleya hanleyi. Taxonomy (NCBI): domain Eukaryota; kingdom Metazoa; phylum Mollusca; class Polyplacophora; order Lepidopleurida; family Hanleyidae; genus Hanleya; species Hanleya hanleyi. The sequence continues at coordinate 93,752 of JAVTVY010043822.1, forward strand.
AAGAATCTTACTGATCACCTCCAAGGGATGCACCAATCTGCAGAAGCGTATAGGTAAACTAAGTGTCTCAAAACGTTCAGGTGGAGATCATCTAAGTCGTACCACCGCAATAATGTAAAATACAACATCTAGGCTGACAAGTTGCTTTGCTTTTGAGTTTTGGGTTTTGTTTTTTATATTATTGCAAATTCTGAATATACCAAAACTAGTGCTTACAAAAAGAACAAAGAAGTGTTTCAAAAATTATGCAAACTGTACCCGGCCGGTATAGTATTTTATTTATTTCTTTTTTTTTTTTTACAAATTTGTGTGTGCTTTTCGTATACACAAGTTTTCAGCGTGTATTCCTTGTCTCAGTATGTACGAAATATTGACGTAAAGGACGCAGTACATTCGAGCCAGGAATCGTCCCCAGTTCGAGGTGCCAAAAATAATCCTTCCCAAAAATAAAACTTGCCCCGGTCCGCAGCTACATACTTGAACAATCTTTTGGAACTTGATCAATCTATTGGGACACTAAGCAGAAAACTAATCCTGCATGGGTATGACCATGCACTCTTAATATGTTTTGTTCGGTTCAACGCCTTTCAATTGCACGAAAGTATACACCAATTCACGACCTTATCTGAAAATCACGATACTCTCTGGCTTAGAATTATTCGGAGTATACATTTGTATCAAAATCATTTTTTTTCCATTGGTCATATTTTTCATATGTTACTATAGCTCCAATCACATCCTTTGGGTGGTACGCCATAGTAATATCGAAGATTTAAATTTACGGATATATGTATTTTCATCTTTTGATGAATGCATAGTTATTTTTGGGTGTCCTCGCAAATTCTACATGTTAAAACATGTATAAATTTGCATTATTGTTTAATATCTTGCAACACCAGGTTCAGGATATGCTGTACCGTATTCCTTGCCAATCTCTATATTTTCTATATGCCGGTATTGGCGAAAATTTCGGTGTCGTTGGACGAAAATTTAATTACGTGATTTATATTTACCGGTACATTTTTTTCATACCTTGCAGAAGCAAATTCGGAAATTGCCGTACCTCGTGCCAATCTTATCTTGATATATTGGCACAATTTTGGATATTGAATTTTCACCTTTGTAAAATGTTTAATTTGGATTGTGAAAGCATACATTTTCGGGTATAAATTGTATTGCCTTCTATCTTAAATTCCAAGTACTGAATGTACCGTACTTGTCAATCCAGTGGTTTTCTCGATTACAACTTATAGGGTGTAGACGTACTTGTTCAAGTTATACAGGCAATTTGTATGCACGTTTTCGTATTTTAGATGCCGACTGGATGCGTTGACTTCATCTAAAATCCAAGTTTAGATCAGTGAAATCTGCATGGTATACATGGAAGACGTAACCAGTTCCAAACATTAGACAATTAAGTTTCGTTGTGATCTAAGGCACTGGCAAACTGGAATCACAATAATTGCACCTGTAGAGGGGATTCAAATTAGTGATCTTCTCCATAGTGCATAACTGCTTTTAGCTTGAAAAAAAAGAAAGTGAATGAATGTAAAATGGAAGAGAAATTGGTATCTTGCATCGTGACATGCAATTTTTGGGCAATCATCTTTGCCATCAAAGGGGTCATCGATGTTGACACTACTGTCTTTCCTTTGTAGGACGATTCATATTTGAGAAGGAGAGTGATATGTGCACAAATAACATCCATATTGTGCATGGAAAATTGGGTATCACGTCGAAAAGTCGTACAGCGCGATTTTCTACCTCTTCACAAAGGCGCACAGTGTCACATCGAAAAGGGGCACAGTAGCAGTTATGAGTGCGCTTTGCATTTTGACCTCTGCTGAGAACGTGGAAGAAAATTACCCGCTTATTTCTACGTATTAATAATGAGAACTAATACATGAATAAATCTATGTCTTTTATGTACTTATGGAGAAATATTTCATCCTTTCACAAAATTTCTTATATTTTCTTACCTCACTATCGCTAAAGTGAAGCATGCGACACTATAATAGCTGTTTTTGTCTGAATTTATTCCCATTACCTTGATTATTCAGTTATGGTCTAGAATTGTCGCCAACATATGATGGTCTCTTCTGCTCGTCTTCCTATCGCCTTGAAATATTGCCAAGATGACAATTGCTTGTGTGTGTCATCAGCGATTGCGTCAGGAAGCCGTACAGTTCCATCGTCATAAATATATCCCAGCCGGACAGGCTTACACACTGTGATGTTCTTTCTTTCAACTTCTCTGAGTATTTCCAATGCAAATCATTTCGGATGAAAATGGTCAAGAGAGGGGGTAGAGTTTAAAGTCAAGAAGACGGAATATTAACCCTAGTCCTGTCGGCCACTTGTACGCTGGTCGACGTGTGAGTGCCATGCTGTCAAGCAGAGTTGAACTGTTCAAAATGGGCTCAAAACACGGCGACTGTCTGGTCATGGGAATTGATCAATAAATTGAAATAATGGATAGTATTTGATGCACGATACATCATTTTAAAACCCTGAACATACATTCAGAACATATTTGTCATTTTACAGCTTTAGAAATATTTAGGAATCGTAATTCGGAAAAATTGTGTACCGTAAAACTCACGTTAGAATTCTATCACGTTCACAGTATGTATTCCTGGTTGCTCGTAGCATAACGATCATTGAATATTTATTGAATATTCCAAGTAAATCGGTAAAAATCCTTTTGTTTATGCGAAGTGTGGCATGCGTAACTCATGAATATTTTATGCTAATGAGCAGTTGGCACAGTTTGACCAATCAGCAAGTCGGGTTACATCAGGTGATCATCATTTTCGCGGGTTTATCGAGGTTGAATGGGAAGGATTCGAAACACATGACCATTTTCACCCAATAAAATTGATGCATTCATACAATTTGACACACAAAAGATTGTGCGGAAATGGAAGCAGAGTTGTTGCCCTTCAATTTCATATCTTTAACGTGTGAAGGGGCTTTCGGGATTTCTTTGCAGAAACTTGTAAACAAGGTGCGTTTTCACGCTTTTCAACAAACTTTTCCGAATAAATGACGCTCTGTTTTACATTTGTAGACAATCTTCACATAACTAAGCGTCTTTTTTAGTAATAAACACCGAACTCATAATACGTTTTAGTTGGAGTAAGCCGTGCCTGGTTTGATTTTTCCGCACGTGGCCCCAATTGTTTCGAAAAACATAGTTCAATCATGAACGTCGCTTGCATGGGCTTACTCCATTCAACTCCGCCCATTAGCTAACAACGGTGCAGATTCTCCACATATTTTATGGGGGCGCTGTGGACTCGATTTTCTCGGAGTTCGTCCGGCTTTTAGCTCTGCTGTGGCTAGATAAACATCTTACAAATATTCTACGACATTAACTTCCGAAAATCTTTGCGAAATAAAGACAAATCTTACCTTAGACGACCAACATCAGTGAAATCCAAACGACGGTAGACTGCGCGTGCAAAAAACGTTCCAAATTTACGCGCGGTTGCAGGTTTTCAAAAAGCGGTATCGTGCACGGAAACGGACTGAATTGAATCTGCCCAAAAGAATTAGTTTCCAGCGGACAAGAAACCGCGATGGAAATATAGATAGAAATATATATATAAGTTCTCTTCCCACTCTCTCACCAAAAAAAGTAGTGGCGTTAATGAGCAAACGCTGCATTGACAGATTTAACAACATTATATCATTTAAACATTTATTCACACACTGAACTGTACACATTTTCATATATTAAGGAGGGAAATATTCTGGAATCAAAGCAAGTGATATTTTATGTGATCTCAATTCGTAGAATTTGCTTTTATTTCCATCGCGGTTTCTTGTTCCTGGAATGCATGCTTTTGAGCGGATTCAAATTCAGTCCGTTTCCGTGCACGATACCACTTTTTGAAAACATGTAACCGAGCGTAAATTTGGAACGTTTTTCACGCGCGCAGCCTACCGTCGTTTGGATTTCACTGATGTTGGTCGTCTAAGGTAAGATTTGTCTTTATTTCGCAAAGATTTTCTGAAGTTAATGTCGTAGAATATTTGTAAGATGTTTATCTAGCCACAGCAGAGCTAAAAGCCGGACGAACTCCGAGAAAATCGAGTCCACAGCGCCCCCATAAAATATGTGGGGAATCTGCACCGTTGTTAGCTAATGGGCGGAGTTGAACGGAGTAAGCCCATGCGAGCGACGTTCATGATTGAACTACGAAAAACAATGAAACGTCCGATGGTTTCTCGGAACGTATATATCCGGAGTCGACACTGGGAACTTGACAGTCGAGGAACGTGTATACACATTGTCGACAGGACAAGGGTTAAAGATGTAATCAACCTCAAAATGGATGGATATTGCTAACTCTCCCCTGCACATTTTTTAAGCAATGAAATTTGCTAAAGCATCATTGATATTATATTTGATTAAAGTGGGATCATCATATATAATGAATGCAAGAATCTTGTCGGAGACATTTGAAACATCGCCCACACATCTGAATGCTGAACAGCTGCAGCCAGAGAATAATGTCCTGGTTCATGCTGGAGGTTTGGTATAGTGGCAGAGCATACCTCTGCAGAATACACCACTGCCATCGAAAATTAAACGTCACGCTATGCCATTTATTTTTGATGAGCAAATCCTTCATTTTTTTTGGTGGTCAAATGACTTTCATTTTTTTCGTCAAGTTTGAGATACATAAATTCCAGCCTGGATTTGATGTTTGTATCAAAAGAATTATTTTTTTTTAGCATTCAATGGGAAATTTTATAAAATTTCTCAAAAAATTCACATTTGATAGAGTTGAGTTGAGGGAGGGAGGGAGGGAATTTTTTGGCTTAATGTCACACTCAAGTTTGTTTCACTCATATGGTGACAGTCAGTTTGGTTGGTGGAGGAAGCCGGAGTACCCGGAGAGAACCACCGCCCTTCGGCAAGTAACTGACAAACTTTCACACATGGACCAGCTGGGCTCGAACCCGTGCCGGTTTAGCGGTGTGAGGCTAGCAGTCACCAGCGAAGCGCCTTAGACCACTCGGCCACCGAGGGCCCCTCTTTCAGTGGGATTAAACTCTTCAATCTTTATGGTTTACCACACACACTGTCTGAAAAAATGCCATATTTGGATACTGTTTCCCAATAATCATAATGTTTATGTATTAGTCCACATGCTACCGTGTGTAATTAGTGTGGGTGTGATTTTGAAATTGTTTCACCAAACTAGTCTCATGATTGGCTAACAAATGTAGTTTCAAATTCACACGAGATTTATATAGCGCTGCAGTCAGATATAATATTCCGTGATATTATATCTGAATTTACTGAGATTGGGCAGGTCTTATGATTTCTTGGAACCGATAGGTTCTGGTACTGTGAAGACAAAACAATGGAAACAAATTCACATTTGATAGAGTCAAGTTGAACTAGAGGTTCCGCTTTGACCCTTGAGTTACCGCTCCGGCACGAAGCCTATGCAGGTTGTTTTTTTAAGCAAAAACATACGTCTCCCCCAACCGCCCACCTTGCCTTGAGTGGGCACATAATTTAAGGGAAAGTGCTATAAAATAAATGTAGCAATAAGTATCCTAAACAAAGCTGCGCATCTAAAAATATTAATTAGAAAGAGGCGATTTTCATTGTTGCAGTAACCCAGTGAGGAGTCGGGATTTATATAGCAATGAGTGGATTGCCGACATCTACAGCGTCCAGCTAATGTGAAATACATGTAATTGTGAAGCATCAACTATTTCGAAACTGATCACATTATAGGAAAGATGCAAAACATACAAGAGCCACACCTATAGTATACGTGCTGTACCGTATAGAAGTTTCATGCATCTGCCTTCAGTAGTTTCCAAGATATGGAGTGAACAAAAATTGGACAGACAGATAAGCACATTTTGCATGGACCCACGCAAACCCTAGCTCACACCAAAACCTAATTAGATCATAAGGCCATTTCAATGAAGCTTCCATCCAAGTTTGGTGAAATTCCATCCAGTAGTTCTCAATATCTTGCAGACAAGGCCTGTACATGTATATACATGTACAAGTACGGAAGGACGGACACGGATGAACGCATGCACACACACACCAAAACCTAATCAAATGAGGGGGCTATCCCAATGAAGCTTCCATCCAAGTTTGGTGAAATTCCGTCCAGTAGTTCTCAAGATATCTTGCAGACAAGGCCTGTATATACATGTACAAGTAGATGGACGGACGCACGGACACCGGACACAGATGAATGCATGCACACACACCAAAACCTAATCAAATGAGGGGGCTATCCCACTGCAGCTTCCATCCAAGTTTGGTGAAATTCCATCCAGTAGTTCTCAGGATATCTTGCAGACAAGGCCTGTATATACATGTACAGGTAGATGGACGGACGGACACCGGACACGGATGAATGCACGCACACAAACCAAAACCTAATCAAACATGAGGCACCAGAGGTGCTACAACTCCTCAGCCCCTTAACAGTCTAGACCAAGATGTTTTTATGAGTGTATAAGTTTGGATGAATAGCAGTGAGTTATGGCATGTGAAATGCAAACCCAAGCCACAACTGGGACAGATGTACGGATGGATAAACTGACACACGGACGGACAATCGGAATCCAGTATACCCCCAACTATGTACAGGGGGTATAAAAAGTGACAAGGTATCAACATATCTGCAGGGAAATCGACCATAGAGGTCCATGTCCTCCGCTAGCACCACCAGTTATAGTGGATTACTGGCACTGCTGCTTGATGATATCTCATATCATTGATGAAGAGTATGATTTGAAAATGGAGATATCGCTGATGAGCTTAACATAATCTAATATAGCGGATGGCACCCATATTTGATTATGCACATCCATAAAACATAATACCAACTGTCCTCTCATCAATGTCCATGCACTCTCCAAGTTTGAAGTAGATTGGTTGAATCGTTCTAGAGTTATTGTCCAGACAAGATATAAATGCTGAAAATCTAAGATGACTGATGGTGGCCATCTTGGATTACACAGGTAACTGAAAAGCAATGCCAACTGTCCTCTCACCGAAGTCAAGCCAAACTGCAAGTTTGAAGTCGATCAGTTGAATTATTCTAGAGTTGTTGTCCAGACAAGATTCAACTGCTTAAAATGCAACATAATCCAATATCCCTGGTTGATGGCAGCCACATTGGATTATGCTCGTTCATGAAACACAATCCTAACCGGGATCTCACCAAGGTCAAGGGACTCCCCAAGTTTGAAGTAGATCAGTTGAATCGTACTCCAGCTATTGTCCGGACAAGATCAAACTAAAATCCAATGAAATCCAATATGGCTGATGGTGGCCATATTGGATGAAGCACGTCCTTGAAAAACAATCCTAATCCTCCTCTCAACTGAATGTCAAGGCACTCCCCAGGTATGAAGTAGATCGGTTGAATCGTTCTCGAGTTATTGTCCGGACAAGATCCAACTGCTTATAATCCAATATGGGTGACGGCGGCCATATTAGATATGCACATTGCTGAAAAACAATCCCAACAGTCCTCTCACCAATGTCAAGGCATACCCCAAGTTTGAAGTTGATTGGTTAAATCGCTCACGAGTTATTGTCCAGACAAGAAAATCAAAGATCCAAACTGCTTATAATCCAATATGGCTGACAGCGGCCATATTGGATTATGCACATCGCTGAAAAACAATCCCATCTGTCCTCTCATCGATGTCAAGGCACACACCAAGTTTGAAGTTGATCGGTTGAATCGTTCACGAGTTATTGTCCGGACAAGAAAATGTAAGATCCAACTGCTTATAATCCAATATGGCTGACGGCAGCCATATTAGATTACGCACATTGCTGAAAAATAATCCCAACCGTCCTCTCACCAATGTCAAGGCACACCCCAAGTTTGAAGTTGATTGGTTGAATCGTTCACGAGTTATTGTCCGGACAAGAAAATGTAAGATCCAACTGCTTATAATCCAAAATGGCTGACGCCGTGACGGCGGCCATAATGGATTATGCACATTCCTGAAAAACAATCCCAACCGTCCTCTCGCCAATGTCAAGCCAAACTGCAAGATTAAAGTCGATCAGTTGAATTATTCTATAGTTGTTGTCCAGACAAGATGCAACTGCTTAAAATGCAACATAATCCAATATCCCTGGTTGATGGCAGCCAAATTGGATTATGCTCGTTCATGAAACACAATCCTAACCGGGATCTCACCAAGGTCAAGGGACTCCCCAAGTTTGAAGTAGATCAGTTGAATCGTACTCCAGCTATTGTCCGGACAAGGTCAAACTAAAATCCAATGAAATCCAGTATGGCTGATGGTGGCCATATTGGATTAAGCACGTGACGTCTTTAAAAAACAATCCTAATCCTCCTCTCAACAATGTCAAGGCACTCCCCAGGTATGAAGTAGATCGGTTGAATCGTTCTAGAGTTATTGTCCGGACAAGATCCAACTGCTTGTAATCCAATATGGGTGACGGCGGCCATATTAGATTACGCACATTGCTGAAAAACAATCCCAACAGTCCTCTCACCAATGTCAAGGCACACCCCAAGTTTGACGTTGATCGGTTAAATCGCTCACGAGTTATTGTCCGGATAAGAAAATCTAAGATCCAAACTGCTTATAATCCAATATGGCTGACAGCGGCCATATTGGATTATGCACATCGCTGAAAAACAATCCCATCTGTCCTCTCATCGATGTCAAGGCACTCCCCAAGTTTGAAGTATATCAGTTGAATAGTACTCCAGTTATTGTCCGGACAAGATCAAACTGCTTAAAATCCAATGAAATCCAGTATGGCTGATGGTGACCATATTGGATTAAGTACGTCCTTGAAAAACAATCCTAATCCTCCTCTCAACAATGTCAAGGCACTCCCCACATATGAAGTAAATCGGTTGAATCGCTCTCGAATTATTGTCCGGAAAGGATCCAAATGCTTATAATCCAATATGGCTGACGGCGGCCATATTAGATTACGCACATTGCCGAAAAACAATCCCAATCGTCCTCTCAGTCTCACCAATGTCCAGGCACACCCCAAGTTTGAAGTTGATCGGTTAAATCGTTCAGAAGTTATTGTCTGGGCAAGAAAATCTACGATCCAACTGCTTATAATCCAATATGGCTGACGGCGGCCATATTAGATTACGCACATTGCTGAAAATAATCCCAACCGTCCTCTCACCAATGTCAAGGCACACACCAAGTTTGAAGTTGATCAATTAAATCTTTCACGAGTTATTGTCTGGACAAGAAAATGTAAGATCCAACTGCTTATAATCCAAAATGGCTGACGGCGGCCATAATGGATTATGCACTTTGGCGAAAAACAATCCCAACCGTCCTCTTGCCAATGTCAAGGCACACTCCCAAGTTTCAAGTTGATCGGTTAAATCGTTCACGAGTTATTGTCTGGACAAGAAAATCTTACGGAATTTCGGACACCGGTGTTTTCTTATTCTGAAATTCAAAGGAGACTTATTCAGAATCAAAACAAACCTCCAATACCTTACATGTTATTTTCATAGTGCCTAGTCACATTGTTACAACATTGCAAGCCCAACCTCATTGTGCTTTGAAAAAAAACCCCACGTGAGGTATTGGAGATTTTCTTTGATCCTGAACAGATTTCCATGAAAATTTCAGAATAAAAATGCACAAATTACATATAGATACTGTGGAGAATTTCACTTCTCTAAGAAAAACTGGCTCCGATAGCCGAAAATCACATCCCATCATAATGTGAGATATAAACTCCCCTGACGAACTCCGTTGGTAATGCATTAGCGTCAGTGCAACAACAACAACAACAACAATGAACTTGCGTTGATTTATTGGGGTCGCCATACCTTTCGCTATCTTCCATTCTTCCATGATGTATATTTTAGAGGACTTGTTATGCGAGACACCCGTTGTACTGGTCGACGACCACAGTTCATTTTACAACTGAAAACTGAATTCCATCATCGGATGTGTTGACAGGAAGCACAAACACATGGGCACTACTTTCGTTTTTGACTACTTTCGTTTTTGACAATCTCACAGGTTCCTACAATTCTGTTACAAGACAAAGTACAACTTGCCCTTTTCCGATAAAATAGGCGTTTATTATTGTTCAAATCCATTTTGATAACTTTTAGACGAACTAACAAGTCGATTTTCACAGTTTTAAAGTCGGGAGTATTTTTTTCTCAACAGCGTAGGGATACGACAATTAGTCTGGCAATACCGTACTACTGAATATGCAGAGGAAAATAGACTTCTAGACCAAACCAATGACCAGTCATTCACTACACTGAACCAATGGCTGAAATACAACTTTACTATGGAGCTCTTGATTGGCTACATGCCAGTAAGTGTATGTAAATCAGTATGAAAGTAGGCCTAATGTATGCATACTTGGAGATCCCTTTTTAGAAGACTGGAAAATGGTAGAAAAATAAAAAAAAATGTAAAAAAATAATTAATGACCGGTTAGACCTGAAAGTTTCAAAGGCACAAATAAAAAATAAAAGGATCATAACCTGTAAGTTTCAAGAACTTCCTCGCAATAGTTTTCAAGATACAGCTCGGACAGACGGACAGACACACTGCTAGGGCCACAACAATACTCCTGAGCCCGTAGGGCTGAGGAGTAATGAAGGGGCTATCCCAATGAAGCTTCCATCCAAGTGTGGTGAAATTCCATCCAGTAGTTCTCAAGATATCTTGCAGACAAGGCCTGTATATACATGTACAAGTAGATGGACGGACGGACAGACACCGGACACGGATGAATGCACACACACACACCAAAACCTAATCAAATGAGGGGGCTATCCCAATGAAGCTTCCATCCAAGTTTGGTGAAATTCCATCCAGTAGTTCTCAAGATATCTTGCAGAAAAGGCAAGGGGATGGACAGACATCCATCCATCCATCCATCCAACCAGACAGACAGACAGCACAGACACTAGATGTCTCCCCCCAACATAGTTGGGGGAGACATAATAATATACTGGCAAATTCAAATCCCTGAATGACGATGATATAATATTCTGTGAGAGTCCAGCTATAAACCAGAATGACCTGGCTGCTCAAATTAGAATTCTTCTCCAGCTTTTAACTCATCCATTTCCTACATCAGGGCATGAATTTACCGTAAAACTCTGCTAGACCATCGGGCTGGTATATTTCATTATACAAAGCTAAAATTCTTGAATTATAACTGCCGGTCGGGTTGGTTAGCTAGCTTTAGAACTAAATTCAACCAGACAAGTTCTAAATTCACCAGCCACGGGCTGTCGGGCTTGTGGCAATTTCGAGCCCTGTACATGTATAGCCTGTCATCTTTAATTGGCCATATCAGGTGTCATTATTAAGAAACAGGGTGTCCAAATGACTCGTGGGTAGGTCTCTAACACTGCGTTGTGAGCACACACACCAAGAAATACAATTTATCCAATCACCATGTTTGTTACAAGAATGAAGAAATAATTATGGTTTCTGATTACTCAAATTTATTGTCAGAAAGGTTACCTAGTTTAACATACAGATCAACCTCAAACTGAAATCTGAGAGCTTTTATACTCATTCTCAAGGAGTTTTCCCTATTTTCAGTGTGGTAAAATATCAAAATGGTCCGACTACTGATCCTGGTTGAAATTTACATGTAGGTATGTTTTGGTAGGACTTTAGATCTCCTTATGTTAGGCACACTATCCATTGGGTGCAGCAAAATTTAAGGGTGTGGTCCGAATCCAAATTAGAGAAAATATCAAAGCCGATACAGTCGTTTGTTCACACTCTATTTCCTATCTGTTCAACATTGGGTTGTTTTTTTCAACAATTGATAACTGGCGTGAATATAATGTATATAGATCAAATTATCCTACTATTCCAAGAAATGACTATTATGATAATTAACATTTATAATTAATTTGGCAACTTCAAAACAAAAGTAGTCCAGTTATCATTGGTTAACATATTCCCTTGGTAAAAGACATGGAGACTGGATGAACGAACTCTGGTGGACCGCTGTCTCAATGCACCTCCAGGTGCTATCAGAGCAGCTTCATGGTTAATGGATTAATTTGAGGGTTGTGTGAGTCTCGGATTAGGTACATGTACATGTAGGCTTGGACTCCAAATATGACACATAATTCATTAGGAATATCCTTGAACATTGATTCTCCTTGAACAACTTTAAACACCATGGCTAGGGTGTGATATCAAGCCCAGTCCGGGGTTAAATTTGTGAAAACTGCCAGTTGAGGTTAAATTTATGAAAACAGACAGATTGGATTGGCAGTTTCTTAACACTTTCGAGTCAGTTCAATACATCATTTACCTGTAACTACATTTAGATTCCAGGACTTCCAAAGCTTGAAAATTGGATTATTAAATTCAAGAAGCAAATGAGACGACTTTCTCCGACGGTCATCTTGTGTTGGAAGGAGAACAATTTTTATGGACTACAACTTACCTATTCAAAATTGAATAAATGTAATATATTCTTACAATTCACAAAGAATGATGAGAGTGGTGATTATGATCTAATGTTACAAATTGCCATCTTTTAAGGGGATACGTATGTACGTTCCACTCCGCTGGAAATCAATGAATAATGTCTACCATCTCCGGAAACTTACTGACTTACACATTTAGATCACAGACATGGGCGATAAAAATGTAGTGTTATAAATGCCAACACATGCAAGTTAACACTCTCAAAAAGAAGAGCTGACAAAATTCCTCAGGATGAAAACCCCTTTCAGAGCTCCCTAGGTCAGTTTAGGGTGACTGGTCAGCAATCCCCTTGAGGCACACCCTTCCTTTAATATCCGTTCTTTACCTGGATATGAGTGTATAGCACCGTTAACCTGTACATGCCCTGTTAAAGGACTCCCCAAACATCATTTACATAATTAATGCCACAATCTAGGCCTCATCTTTTCCCCAGGGATGTTAGATCAGTAATTTTAGTTTTCCTTTTCCATTACCAGGTGAAATCTTTGAGAATTCCTCCTATGTTAATATCAAAGTGACCTGAAGCTATGACAATATTTGACAAGGGTCACTTTGACAAAAATTAAGGTGACATATGGACATTAGACCGAAGTACACTGAATGTCAGATTAACCATAAACAAGGCCAAAAAAAATAAAATAAAAAGATAAAACAATTATTGGGTTAGGATAAACACTGCTTACATCAAGATTATAATTAGATGTATTGTTTAGGACTGATTCAACTTAATACTGGCATCGCACAAAAAACGGTCAATATTACAGATTGAGATTTTACACAGATTGAGATTTTACACAGATTAAGATTTTACACAGATTGAGATGATTGATATTTTACACAGGTTGAGATTTTACACAGATTGAAATTTTACACAGATTGAAATTTTACACAGACAGATTTTACACAGATTGAGATGGAGATTTTACACAGATTGTGATGGAGATTTTACACAGATTGAGATTTTACACAAACTGAGATTGAGGTTTTACACAGATTGAGATTTTACACAGATTGATATTTTACACAGGTTGAGATTTTACACAGATTGATTCACAGTTTAGGAAATTTCTCATCAAACCCATCATCATCACATATGTTCACTTTTGGGTGGACAAATTAAAACTCATTGATTCAGGCGGTTCCCACCTCAAACCTTTGCCTGCTGATCAATCCGGGTGGCTGCTGTGTTGATCAGTGGAAATACAAACAAAAATAAATGGGTGGTTTTCGATCTAGATTTTTCTGTATATATCACTATGTCAGTCGTATTTTTGCCAAAATCATGAAAAATAAATTTTCTGCACAAGAATCCACAAGAAGTCCATACTGCTACATACATGTCCTTAGGTTATCAAACTGTAAGACATTAAATATACATGAAATTATCTAAAAAATCAAAAATCATACAGTGACCAATTTTCAACATTGTTTCCCCACGATGCGATATTTCGACTGATCAAACTAAGTTGGGTCTACGATCTACTTTTTTCTTTTAAAATCCTTTGAGTGTCCCCATCTCCAAAATTTTCCAAGTTTTGCAATGTCGCTATCGCTCCTTATGTGAAATGCGACGGTGGGAGTCATCAAAGGGGAATAACACCTTCATACTGATGTCGCCAGTGTTGCTTGGGGTCGAAACCAACATAAATACAGCATTATTTACTGAATAGTAGACTCACTGACTTGTAAACATGAAAGCCTTCGTAAACTGACCATGCTTGGGACCAGATTACAGCATCAGTTTTGACAGGGTTGTGGTTTACCAAGGTTCAAAATATTAAATTTATGTATTTGGACCAAAGATGGGGATTGGTCAGTTTTCAGGTGTCACTGTTCATGTATGACTGAGTTAAAGGCTACCCCCCCCCCCCCAATTAGGGGGGGCATAATAAATGAGACATTGTTATTCCGTTGGAAGTCTGTTCTTCTCAGCAAAGTCACAATTGAATGAAATGTTAATGTTATTGAAAAATAAATGTTTGCAAATGGAGTCACATTATACATGTATGTAACGACAAGCATTCAAATTAAGGTAACTTTATATTGGTCTCAGAGCCAACACTATTTTGAAATCCCGGAGAAATAAGCATTCTGGTAATAATATGAAAATACAGGGGTTGAAATTTACACCTGTCAGGTAATATTTGTAAAAGACAGGTAGAGAAATAAAGTACATGCACCTGACTCCAATATATATATATTCTCCAATATATATATATTTTTTTGGTGTTCAAAAATATATCTGACAAAATTCAATCAAAACAGAGCTGCTAATTAGTGCATGGAAATAAGGCATCTTCAATTTATACTGGTAGCTTGCAACATGTAGATTTCTCACCAATCTTGAATTACATGTACTTGACAATTTCAACAATCAAATATTCAGGTAATTCTTAAAGGAAACAAGTTTTTGGTCACCTGTCTCATGTGACAGATAAATTATTTTGAATAATTCGACCCCTGATATATGTACATGCATGTATATATTGATTATGTACATATTTCTCACAATAAAAATACATATACCAGTGAGTGCGGGAAAGTCTGGACAGAAGGGCATGAAAAATGTTAAATTCATATTGTAATTGTTCATGTAAGCACAAAGATTGAATTATGAGCACATTCAATTGAACATTAAACAGACTTATAACTGAGTGATATTAGGTTGATTTATTAATTAGTAATCGTGCATTCGATTGAACTTTTGATTCATTGATTCATTCAATAATGTGATGTCCATTTTTACAGCGACTGATATTACATGTAGGAGTGACACAGTTATTAACAATCTGGAACATCATAAAAGATGACTAATCTATTAAAGCCTTTTCCAGGGCCCCCATTAATTAATTGAGGCTGTAATAGTTGCTTCCTCTAGTGAATCAATTACCAAACTGATAACAATTAGAGAGTGAATCATCAAAAATTACCATATATACATACAGCAATTATCTCATTAACACAATACTAATTACACCTAATTAATTGAAAGCACAGGAAGTAATTTTTTCACCCATTAGCTTTTTGAATATTAGAATCTGGGGAGCAGTAAATGAACAGGCTGTAATGAGAAACTGACTGATGAACCAGCCAGAATGTAAAATCATATTGGACTTTATATGTGTTTCCAGTTGAGACTTCTCTGAAAGGCTAGAAAGGCGGCAAGATGAGGTCTGGTGGTTACCTACAATTACTTGGACCAGGTTTGACAACATAAAATAAGATAATAAAACATCTGCTAATGTAATGTACATGTATGGTCAACAAATATATTCAAATTACAGACCCCAGCTCAATAGGTCGAAAAACTACTTTGAAACTGAATAGTTTGGACTGTTTTAGACTGAATTGAAGCCAAGAATATCAACCAGTCTATAAAAATTTCTTACCACAGTTTCCATACTGATATTGATGTCCAATCGATAACATGGTGTCACAGGTAGTGTCGTGGAGCTGCCAATAAAAATCACTCAAAGATGTTCGGCATAAATTCCTTGCTACACACACAGATCAAGGCCAGCTAGTTCTCAGACAATCCTGTTTTTGTTGATTAAAATCCTACATCCAGTCTCTAGATTTCCAATTTTGTGCTGTCATGCACTCATCAAAATTCTCCCAATTCTCATATGACAGCTTAAAATGTATCTCAAATACAAGCCAAAGTCTTGGAACTCTATTAGGTGTCACACTGAATGGCAATTAAAAAATGATGCAATTTCAAGCAGTCAGGAATCCGGCAAGATTTGATAATCCAAACTCGTCCACTCCGACCCACAAGGATAATGTAAGCATCTCCTTATTCCAGGCTGAACTTGTCAACTCCCAAGGAGGGAAAACGATTTGTTCTTACCTTATATATATCACAGTTCACATGAGTAAACTTCATAAATATTCATGCAAGACATTCTCATGGGGCTCTTCTGGGAGAACAAATAGCTTCGATGATAAAATCTACCATTTATATAAAATACCTTGGGGCAGACATATGTGCAAGAATGCATTTATTGAATTATATTGTCTTCTGTTTTCTTTAATTATCATTTTCTGACAAGCCAAAATGCACATTATCTAGTTTAAAATGTAATGTTAATCTAATAGCATTTATAATTGACTAATTCGTTTTCCAATTTTAATCTGAAAATAGTCCAAATGCAATCAACAGTTCAGGTGTATCCAAGCATGTCTGAAGAGGGAGTGAGAAAGATTCTAACATCGCTTTTAAATTTTTTTCAGTCATATTATCCAGACATCAGGTCAACCAGTCATTGATCTATCCTTTTACTGCTGAGCGCAAAGTGAAGAAGAGATTTTTTCTATTTTTCAAGTCATTGGTATGACTGGGGCCCAGGGTCAAACCTGGAACCTGCCGCTTGCAATTGAGCACTGTACCACAAGGCCACAACAATGCTGTCGCATGTCTGAAGATATTCGAGAGCAAAATTAAATGGCAGATGAAACCGAGTTTACATATACATGTATATGTTATTCATTTGCCGTACTGTACACAACATTCTTTTCTACACTCGGTAAGAAATACTATGAATTCTCTATTATTTGGATCTTAAAAGAACACTTCATTTTCCAAGGTGAAAACATTTGGGAGATCAAATTATCATAGAAATTGATCAAACTGAAAAAAAAAAAAAATTTGTGACACAGGCCTTGTTTTCCCTCACAATTCACGAGAATCCAAATAGATTCTCGCTACCCAGCTCTACGGGAATCCTTTGCTATCATTTCTACACAGAGTTCTGAAATTTTACGGGAATCGGTTGGATTCCCGCAAATTATTTTGCGAGAGTGCTGACAAGCCCTGTGACAACAGTTCCACTAAGTTTAGAGGATGATAATCACATTGAATGTATTAGAATTAATGAATTAATTGTGTATATGAGATATCAGTTATTAGGCTGAGCAGTTACAATCTGGCCAGCACATGTGTATTCGCTGGCATAATTTTAAGTTAGAAATCTACTTCAGAAATTCCGAAAAGTACCGCTTACTACAGGGGTGAAAGTTGTTTTAGCTGGATTCTTTCATCTTCAGAGGACTGAAATTCCAAATTTCATGACCTAAACGGTAACAGTTAACCAACCTCTATTTAAGAGGCAAGAAATCAATAAGATTTAGACATAAAGAAAATAAATAAATATGGATGAAGAAATAAGAGATTTGCTACCAATGAGGTAAGAGTTTATGACATAATATATAACAATCATCAATCAACCAAACTCCATGAACAGACACAAACTTCTATGCTTTCTATGGGGCTGGAAAACTCAATTTTCAAATTTTATGACTTTCCAGTATGACCAAGAGAATCCTGTCCTGGACAACATCCAATTAAACATGAATGATTTTTGACTCCTGACCCCAACCCCACATGACATGCATCAATGGTTTCTGATGGGTGAAGTAGATAAACATTGTAAATGCAAATTACATCCCTCACTTCTTCCAAACTGTAATCTTGAAGGTGTGTGGGACATTAGTAGGTTACCTGAGGGCAAAGCACGGACCATGGACACCCTGGACAGTCATGAGAAGGATACATGGACAGGGTCATTCAAAATACAAGCTGATATAAACCGTTATCAGGAGGACGGATGGTCGAACATACAATGCCAAATTCTGCATACATTATACAATTTACCGCCCACGAGTAGAGTAAAAACTCTAATGAGGCCATTGTCACCTGATTGGTTGTTTAGCATTACCTTGATTTTTTAAATACACATGCTAGATGCTATAATTATTGATTATTAATTATTCCCTCAAAATATAGATGAGGGCTGGTCAAGCTAAACAACCAAGTGATAATGGCCTGATCTCCCAAGAACGAGTGAGTGAGTGAATAGAATTTAATGTCGCTTTCAACAATATTTCAGCTATATTGCGATGAACCAACTAAGCACCACCCAACCAAGTTGCATTCCTGCTACTTAAAGAAGAAATCTTTGAAGCAGCATGGAACCGAACACCCTCCACCCACCCTATAAAACACTGAGGACAGCACA
This sequence comes from Hanleya hanleyi, assembly GCA_036873755.1. Taxonomy (NCBI): domain Eukaryota; kingdom Metazoa; phylum Mollusca; class Polyplacophora; order Lepidopleurida; family Hanleyidae; genus Hanleya; species Hanleya hanleyi. The sequence goes on from JAVTVY010043822.1 coordinate 112,288, forward strand.
CAAGACACAGGACGCTTACATGGTACAATAAAGACAAATGATATTACAGTGCTAGACATCACATTATCAAGTTCCTGTTGCTTCTCAGAAAATGCATTGAAGCAACAGGAACCACCCGCCTCCCGAGAACAATATTGAGGTGATCAAAGGATATGTGATGCTAACATGGGAAAACTCCTGTATGTCTCTCATTACGAGGAAACATGATTTTCAGCAATATATCAGAGTCAATTTTTCTTCGAGCAGTGAAATTCGTCACAGTAATATTCCGGGAGCTTCTTGTATTTGGGGCAATAGTGGCATATTTGGAATGGCATGGTGTGGCGAGTTGGAACTCCAAGGAACTCGCCAGCATCATTTTTCAAACTCGCCAAAGAAAGGATGGCATATGGATGGTTTAAATCCCGCTCGGGACTCGACCAATTTTCGGCACTAGAACCTGTTTTATACTAAGATAGTGTAATTCCAAAATAATGAGAAATACTGTGAACTAAATAATACCAAAAAATACCCGGGAGCACATTTTGAATGATCATAAATTCATTTTTATGCAACTGATCATCATTATTTTTTCCAAGTTGATATTTCAGTTTATTGAAATTTGAGCCAAAATCTGGGATGATCGGATATTGATACATGTACATGTATTAATCACTGTTTGGGGCAATTTCTAGTACCAAGCCAGGAAATAGCGGGTTGGTCACTGACAATGTCCGACACCGAATGGAGCGTTGACAGGGACAAATCACTTGGACCTGGTCGTTTTGTCCGGGGCCATTTTATACTGGAAAATTTTGTCAGTTGCAGCAGTTTTCAACTGTTTTTGAGCAGCGGATATTCACACTATTTCAAACCTGAAAAAAATCAGTTTTATTTGTCAAACTTGCAACATTTGACAATTGTCCAGCATGGCTGGTTGCTCGACCACGCTTTCCATTATCGCCGAACGCCATGTTCACACTATTGCCGACATCATTATTATTGTGATGAAATCCCTGAACTGGGATTCCCTCTGACAGGATCATTCTGGCGGGCATGTCAAATCGTTGCAGCAATCTGATATTTTACAGCTAGCTACCACTGAAACAGAACAAAACTGGTACACTAGATTAATGTTCAAAATATAAGAATGCTTTGACCGCAATTACTGTTAGCATGACTGCCCGGTTATTGGACAGGCCCTATTATTGGACACCTAGATCCAGTGGGGCTATTTTCTGGGAATATTACATGACAATTGTAATACAAATTTAATTTTACAGTCGAGTTACAAAGACACACTGATAAATTTCTGTTTACTCACAGAATTTGTGCACGTTAAGCCCTCATGCGAGTCGGAAATAGTGTCACAAATTTGGGTGGAAAAATGCGTCAGAAAGTTTCCTCCAGTTTCTCAGTTTCATTCCTGATTGCAGGTTTGATTAAATTCAATGAAATTTAACTGAAAATGTTTCCACAAATATAGAGAATCTTCCTTCTGAATCTCATTGTGCAATGTGACCGGCGTTTAGCAGACGATGTATATTTCTCCCCGCCACTCCGTCTAAAAATAGAACAAATCCGGGGAGCAGCCAGTTTGACTTAGCATGATATGTGGCTTACACTTGCAATAGCACTGATTGACAGCCAAGGATAATGGACACTCCCAAAAACTGCAAAATTTGGGACCGGTTGAATCTTCGACGCTCATTCCAAAACTCATTTGTGGGCTACAGTGCCGATTCATGTTTAAATACTCTTGGAGGTTTACTAAAGACTGTGGGACAAACAATTTGACAGCAAGTTGATTAGTTTCAAATAAATCCATCACTGAGAAAGTGTCCAATAACTGGGCGCAAATTTGCATTTTCATACCGTGAATGGTCCCTGCGTTTCAACTATTCCCAGTCTCTCCCTGTATGTTTTCTTCCATATTTTTTTATGACGATTTATCACTAAAGATGTAGTCTCTTATCCAGTGTTACTTTCTTGGCCATACGTAGTTGCATGGCCGACCTGCAGACTCTTATTCATAAAAAGTGTCCAATAACCGGGCAGTCATGCTAAACTGCAAAACCACGAGAAAACAAGTTTAGACCCAGAAATTGATCTTTGCAACAACAACAATGTCAACGATGCATCTGACGATCACCTCTCAATGAAAAATGACCATTTTCAAGGTTATAAAATGAACAATCTTGGGTGGTTGATTCTCTTAATTATGACTGGGAGGCATACATGTAGTTTTATTTGCTTGAATCTTCAAACAGAAGACCTTATGAACATCATTTTTGTTTTGTTTTTTTCCCCGTAAGAAATATTGGAGGTATAATTTTTTTTTTATTCATTTTGGGTGCCCATACCTTTTACATCACTAAACGCAGCTAGATAAGGCAGTGGATATCCTTGAAGGTACAAAAAAGTTGTTGAAAAGCAATTTTGAGGGGGGGGGTTTTTTCCAGCCAAAACACATCTTGCATACAGGAATTCAACAAAGTTGACCATCCAGTCAGATTTATTTCATTTTAGCTCATAATAATTCTAAGCAACTATTCCTGATTTGCTAAACCGGAGACCTTATTTCCGTCGAGGGGACACCCGATGACGACATTGGCAACTTATATAACAATGATATTAAAGAACATGATATCTTCCACCTCCCGTCCTTATGTATCTTGCATGCATTTGATATGTAATTTCGCTTGTCGTCACAGTCTCGGTCTTTAGGATAGGTATAAATTATTGATTTATTGCTAACACCTGTACTAATCTTGACACAAAATATGACACATTTGACATGTAATTTCGCTTGTCGTCACAGTCTCGGTCTTTAGGATTGGTATAAATTACTGATTTATTGCTAACACGTGTAATAATCTAGACACAAAATATGACAATTTCCCCATCAAGGTTTATCAGATGCTATTCATTCACCGGGGTCCTAATTTCCTCCCTTCTGGAAGTTGTAGCGGTTGTCGGGATAGTTCTGAGGGTAGTGGGACACCTGTGTCCAAGACACAAGAGTGCTGTGATCCACAAGTCTCCCGTAGATTTTAATCTACAATCTGTTTAATACTAGGTTCCATCCTTTTGAAAAATATTTTCCAAGACTTTCAATTCTCAATATTTGAATGCTTGCAAACTGCATACAATAATGCTGTTTAATAACAAGATAACAAGGAAATTATTTTTTAACAAGGCTTTTATTGAAGGACTTTCCATGCAGGACCGACACACAAAAATCTGAAGTTTCAAGGCTTGGAATTTAGTAATATAAAACTCATCAACTTTCCAGGTTTTCAAGTACCTGCGGGCAGGTTGTTGTTAGCCAGGATATAAATCTGCCCTACTTTTTCTATCTCTCCAAATTTGCAAATTCTTGCGTCTTTCCAAATCTGAAACAGGTGGTCAGGTCTCTGACTAACACCATGCCTATGAGAACGTCTGCCTGAATGCAACCTTCACTGGCCAAGTTTTTGCCCTATGATCATGATGATGGACAAACTTTTATAGGACACGTATATACATAGTCATTGGAAATAATGTAATAATAAGGTGACCTGGTTACTGACAAAATGTACTTGTATACTGTACCATATAAAGGTGAATGTCATTATGTAATCACGACCTGGGATTGTGACTGTACTCAACCATTCCCCAAACTGTCAAAGTCCAGCAAAACACTGCAGTAAATAGTCCAATAAATTTCCTCCTTTTAACATTGATACATGTGATAACCTACTGTAAATCAACTAGTACATGTATTTCAATCACCCTATTAAAATTCAATCACCTTCATTTTGTGGACAAATTAAATCATTACACTAACAAAGAAATCACGGATTATCAAAAATGATTTTGGAACTCTTATACTAGTTCTACTTAGTTCTATTGTACATGTACAGTACGTGAAAGAAATGAACTCAATACTGGGATGACATGATGTTAACATCATGACAACCCGATTCTGTCACGATGTTAACATGATGATAACCCGATTCTTGTCCTGATCTTGTCCCGGTTTTGTCCCGGTCTTGTTACAAGGACGACATCGGGACAACATCGGGACAGCATCGGGACGACATCGGGACGTCATGTTGTTATCTCCAAATTACAATCGTTTACGTGACATGTGAATACAGAGGCAATTGCGTTAATGTTTACACTCGTTTGGTTTGTTTCGGTTCGGTTATTAAAATATGACCGCAAAAATTTTAAACCGGAACGAAGTTTGAACGAATTATGACCAGAATATGAACGGAGTTTGACCGAAACGAAATAACCGAAACGAAATGAACCGAACGGAGTGAGCGAAGTTTGGACTAGCGCAGTGCCAGTGGACTGCCCGCTGCTGCCGTTAAACTTTAATCGTCCGTACATGTTTGCCTGTGAATAAAGTTGGATGACTGACAGAATGGCTCGGAAACCCGTATAGTTAAATGTTTACAAAATGTACTGATTGTAATTTGTTCAGATAGATAAAGAAATATGAAGCAGGTCGTCTCTACTCCCACGGCGAAAAGCCCCACGTGGTCCAAATGTGCGAACTTTGACCCTGCAGAGCTATGCCCCTGAAAACAGCCGCACCACGTACTCCTACCCGTGGGGCGCTTCTGAAGTGTGATCACCTACTGTTCACTTCCATAGTCTACCGAATTTGTGATTACAGATGAATTGATTTTCAAAATACAATAACTACATGGTTTGTTGTCCCAAGATTCTGTTATAGTGCCGGCTTTTGTTTGTTTGTGAGACGAATGAATAAATTTTTTTTGTACTCAGAATTAAGAGTGCCCCCGCAATACATAACAAGGGAATAAAATAACAACATTTCACATGGGGTACATGCAGATCTAATCCCCATTACGAAGTTAGAGTATATTAACCAATACAATAATAGTAACACTTTAAATTAAGCCTAGAGCTCAAATTAACAAAAAATGAATCCCGTTTTGCGAGACATGAGAAAATATAAAATACCACATACCTTGAAATGGAATCTTTAGTACTTCCATTTCTGCTCTCGTTATTTATTATTTAATTATTTATTTTAATATCTAGTGCTGCAAAAGATCTCAAATGAACGAAGAAATAAATGTACCGTGAAATTTAAATGAAACATTGATTTGATGGACAGCGAAATCTGAATGGGAAGCGGACTACAATTTCATCAATCAAAAATCGAAATGTAATCAGGTGGGTCTAACAAAAGGAAAAATAGTTGAGAAAATACTTAATTAATATTATCCTGGATGGTATTAAAAAGATTCGTTCTCATCGAGGCGTACAAGGTACATTCCGAAGATGTTTTTCGTCCTCAATACAATTGTGTTGCGGAAACCTGTCGCTTATGTACGGAAGATATCACGGTAATGAAAAAATTTATTAGCCCATTCTTCCTAAATATTTACATAATACTAAAAATTTGTCTAGACTAATGTGATAACAAACGAGAAGAATGCAAGATAATTTTACCGATAGCACAGAAGAATATATAAGATAAATATTCTGATAAAAAATATTATTAAACAATTTTGAATAAATTTTTCTTTTCTCATATTGCCGAATCTTATAAACAGTTCATAACAGATCATATTGTGGAACGCAAATAAAATACAGATCTAAAGTGAATGGAAGAAATTCTTGCATAAAGCGTCCACTTTTTGCACGAGAAAACCGGAATGTGAAATTGAAGACCGAATAGTTCCCTGCTGTTGACCTTGTTGTTTATCAGGGCGCGGACCTCGGAGAAAGCACTCTTTTCGTGCAGACGTCGCGAAAGATTTCATTCCAGAGCATATAAAATTATGTTTTTAGATGTAATATAAAGTTGATTGCAATAGAAAGAAGAAACATACATCTCTGTGAATCTGGGGATAATGAAGATCGATCTTCGTTATTTTCTTGAAGTTGGAAATCCGTGATAAGTTGCCATTTTCAACTACTGTTCTCCGTGAAGGTGACCGACGATCGTTTACATTTATGAGAACGAACCGGAATGAACGCAAAAGGATGAACGGAGTTTGAAAGAAATATAACCGAATTGTGTCGATGGCTGACAAGAAATGAAATACAAATGAAAATATGTTTGATCACTATATCCAAACATGTACCATGCAGATATTCTTTTTGACGCGCTGGAGACTCGACACGTGGGTGTGAACGTTACTCAGTGCCACAGGCTGTGCGGGATGTCGTTTGGCCCCAGCATATCAGCATATCAGCTTTACGGATCAGAAAAATAACCTCAATTGTACAACATGTTAGTGCCAGGGTTTCCAAGTTACTTTGTAGGAATGAGAAGAGAATCAGCGGGTGAGAAAATCGGGACAAATAATCGGGACAACATCGGACCAACATGGTGACAAGATCGGGACAAGATCGGACCATGATCAGGTCGTCCTGATGCCGTCCCGATGTTGTCCCGATTTTTCAACCGGGACAAGACCAGGTCAAAATCGGGACAGCATGATGTTAACACGGTGAAAAGATCGGGTCGATTTTTATCGAGTTCATTTCTTTCCTGTACTGTATGATGTGCAAGGAGAATTGAATTGAATTTTTATTTTTATTTTATTTACAGTATATATATTTACTTAAATCCAGATTTTATGAACAATATATATATATTTTAAATGTGTTTGCTGGTGACTTGCCGTACATAACCTTTTTTCTCCAAAGGATTAGTCATCGTTATTTGATGCAAAATCAATTAAATAAATCAATTATTGAAAGAGACTACAGTTTTTTTAGTTGCATTTGTCCTGGGTACATCGCCACTTTTTGGCCGCCGCTTTGGGAGTTTGATGTCCCATCGAAAAGCAAATGGAATCTACTAACATTGCCTCACAAAATACGGTAACAGTTACTGCCTTATGAAATCCATTAGGATTGCATCATCAAATTTGATAACATTACTTCTTGGAATCCAATTGCATTGGATGATGCTCGAGTGAGTTATGCGTGTGTCAGTTGGATCCCCCCATCCCCGTATATGAGTGGGAGCATGCGCATTTTGCTGTGACATGATCCCACCCCATGGGGCATTTCCAGCAAGCCATACCCCTCACATACCCTTAAAACTTCCCCCACATACATGTAGGTCCCACATCAGCCCTACCTACATGTACCAAGGTGGGGTATATTATGGTAGTAGGATAAAGCAGGGAGGTAACTCAGTACAAGTTCGCATTTATTCTCGTATTTGCCAACCCCTACATCTCTTGGTACAATTTTCCATGACCACAGGCGGGTTTTCCCCCCACCCATCCCCGGGGGTGAGGGATCCAACTAACACATGCAATAGGGCTTAATGTTGCGTTCAGCAGGACGATAGAACTAACTAAGATATGATTCGCTGGACATGTGCGACTATCCATGTAGAGTCATATGTAGAAGAATTTAATCTTCCCCTCGTGGCAACAGACATGGCACAAACTCACACAGCTCACCCACTAGGGGCCTATACAGGCCTTCAAGTGGCTCACAGTGAAAATATATGAGAAAATATAGGAGGAAATTTGCAAAAATATAGGAGAAATATAGGAATTTTCTGAATAAAATATAGGAAATAAAGGAGTGTAAGACAGGTCTGTACTACATTGTATGTTCCAAACTTGGTAGTTTTCTGATCGTAAACCCTCAAGTGAAGTTTCCATCAAATGAAAGACCATTGCAACAGTGTGGAAAAATATTTATCGGAATTTTTACGATTTTATTACACAGAGTAAACTGCAAATAAAGCATGGTATTCTATGGTGGTCTGTTGCAATCATATCTAGATCCAGTGACGTCATGATAGTAAGCAAGATTATCCATCAATTGGTAATGGAGATGAGCTCCGGACAAGCATGTATTGCAACCTGTAACCATCTGGGTTATCTGTAGGTAACAATGAAGTATAGTTCTGTCCCATTACGTTCCAGGTTAAACAGGTTCTGTTCGCCCCTGAAAAACTGACCTTCTCGTACTTTAGCCTGGAACTACACACTGATGTTTTTGATTACCACTCCTCCCACTTCACGTGAAATGTACCAAACCACACTCATGACCAAATGATTTTTGAGAACGTAAACTGCCTTCTGAGACGAGCACTTTTCAACCGTCTGAGCTGGTCACGTGGGTATCGTCGTTTGATTGTGTCCTGAGAAGAACACAGGCTCGCTACTGTCACAATTTTTTCAGAAATTAATCGACACTTACTAAGTTAGCGAAACACAATAAAAGTTAGTTATAATATTATCCAGTAATAACACAACTGAGCATTTAATGCGGGATATGCTTACCACGAACATCCACCTTTGGCGGAAGTGACGTCATTTACTTCGTTTTAACCTAAAGGAAGGAAAAATTTGAAACTCTTGACACCACAGATAGGTCAATATCTGAAGAAGTACTGAGGGTAATATTATAGCCAAGCTCCAAAGAATAAATATTTTGCAGCTAATTCTGTAACCAATCAGTGAAATTTGACATCTACACTATACAAGTCCTAATGCGCTAAAACATCTTTCAGATACAGTTAGGGAGTAATCTGGGCACAATTCCCCATATATGTGTACCACGTCCTATAGGACAGTCAAGAAAGAAAGTGATGTAATAGTATAGTTTTGTCCCATTACGTTCCAGGTTAAACAGGTTCTGTTGGCCCCTGAAAAACTTCGTTTTAACCTAAACGCGGTAAGGGAGCTTCTTGAAATTATACGCGGTAAGGGAGCTTCTGGAAATTAGGGCATGAGTTCCTTGATAGGGATGGCATATGCCGATTATCCAGTTTGGTGTTCTGATCTGGATGGAGAGGAGTTTCAATTGGAATGGCATATGCATTTCCTTCCATGCCATTGCATGGTATGGCATAAGCCATCCTTCGTCTGCCGATTTCCAAAAAGTATGGCATGGAGTAAGTTCCTAGGAGATCAAACTCGGTGCACCATGCCACTTTGTTTGGAATGCCTCATGCCAGTTCCTAGCAATTTCAAGAAGCTTCCAAAGACCGACCCTGGGAGCGTGCATATCCATTTTCAGTCTACTTTCGGCAACTATAAGTGGAATCCTCAGAAATCAAGACCACTTGATGTTAACCAATCAGCTAAACTCTACCGACGTAACCCGCCATTTTCAAGTCATGCGAGGTCCTACTTGTTCAAAATTACAGATCTACAACACCTCTTGGATGATAGAGAAGTTATTCATATCTTTTGGAAGCCCAGACAATGTTTCAAAAGTGGTATGAAAAACCTGTAGTTTATCAGATTTTTCGAAGCTGTTCTCTGCCAGATAAAGACTGACAGTAAAAGGTAAAGTATCAGATATCGCTCTGCAATAATGAGGACAAACGATCCGCAAGCCATCTTATGGATGGCGAAGTGTACGCAAATGGCAAGTATTAATGTTGATGATAAAGGGCCATAACTCTGGGGAAAATCATCAAAATGGTTAAAAATGTTGGCAGTGCACTATATGTATCTTCCATGTATTTTTTCGAAGTTGTCCATAAAATGGAAACTGAGATATGGTCCGGGAAAGCATTGTATGCAGATGTGACTTATGCCACTCAGTTCTGCTGTATTTTTGTATGTTCATATTTTCTGTCTCCTCTCTATTTTACTTTATTTCATTTCCTATTTTGTTTGTGTGTGAATGATTTGTGTGTAAGGGCGAGTGTGAGGGACTCAAGCAAGATTGGTTTTGTACTAATTGAATCCCCTCCGTAAATAAAGTATTATTATTATTATTATTATTATTATAAGCATATACTGATATGGATGACTATATTATGAATACATGTATATACTATGAAGCATATTGACAGGATTGGTAGGAGCGTGACTCCGTGAAACAGATAAAAAACATATGTACTACAAAAATGTCTAACTTCTTCAGCAAAGGTGAAACGGCCCAGACTAGCATATATTGAAGTTGTCAATAAAAGAACATACGCGTAACTGATGAGCTGATGCTGGTATTCAAATGCTCAGCCTATAAAAGGTAAATAATGAATCACACTCATGATCCCCCACATGATGCATATCATCTTTGTGTGTGTAGAGACTGTGAAAGAGTCCAGTGTCGTAGAGCTAGTCTAAGAGTGAGTGAGTGAATATGATTTAACGTCGTTTCATAGGTTGAGTATTCAAATTCCAGCATCAGCTCATCTCCCGTGATAAAACACTCAATGTTTTGTTTAGTCTGCACGAACATGACACATCAGTTTATGTGTACTATGATTGTCTTTTTGAATTTGGTGCTAATACTGTTATATGGAATACGTCTATGGATTATGGACGCGGATATTCTCTAATGGACGATTGGATTATGGACGTGGATATTCTCTAATGGACGACGGCTGAATTATGAATGACGGACTAGACGCTTGTAATTTCTGTCGTGAGCAGAGAGGTGGTGGAAAATACATTCTAGTTAGACTATTGCAGACCTGCCAAGTTGTGTGGCACTTCTGCGATTTACAATAAACCTGCTGTGATCTCCATAAAAACGCTTTCCAAAAAAAAAAACATGGGTTAAATGGGAGTCTCACAGAATCAAATCTAGAAATTTAACACATATGTATAGTAAATAGGTGTCTAATTACAGGAAGAAGTCTCATGGAATTTGGAGACTTCGTAGCTATGTAAGGATGCAGACTTCCAGTTAATTTGCTTCAGATAATACCAACATGTGTACATGTAGTACTAGATCAGACAAGTTGTTATGCAATCTAAATCCTATACAATTTAGCCTCTCATGTGCATGTAAGTATGTATGTATGTCAAGCATATCATTTTAAAACCTGTTCCCCATTATACATTTACAGTTGAAAGGAAATGTCATCGCTGGCCAGGGTAGAGTTAGTGCGTATGAACTAGTTCAGAGTACTGCCTACAATATTGACAGGTCTTCTGCATGGACATAATATATAGATAGAACGCAGACTCTTACATAATTAATATGTACAGTACATTCATTCGTATTCAAAAAGCCTTAATATTTTATCACGAATCTGAAGATTCCAAAAAGTTAACAAGTGGTATAATGGATTTCAATGTCGCAGGACTTCAACCGTGACCCTGACCCAATTTTACATGGTGGGGTCATATACAAGTAACAGCTTTCATAAAATAAAATGTACCTTCCATATGTAGAGCTGAACATGTTTTTTTTTTTACACAGTACATGTACATTGGCTAGTGGCTTGTCACTTCTGAAAAAAGTCTGAAATCTATTTCAAAAAGTCTGAAATTTACTTCCCTCTATCAGCGTTGTTTTGGGCATTTGAGACAGAATTGACAACTTTTTATTTTGTCCAAATTACAATAAAAAAAAGGTCTGAAATCAGCCTATTGGGGGGAAATTCCCATGCCCAGGGAGAATGAAAACTGTGGAAGCTAGTGTCCAAGTGCAGTTCGATCCATCCTCATTCTAAGGTGTAATTAATTAGTTACATTCACAAGTTCCTGGGTATTAACAACTATTATGGTCGAGGGGCACTATAGCGCTGATAATCTGGAAGGTTAAATCTCTCTACTATTCAAGGCAGAAGTTTTAGGGTGATCATGCTAACAATTACAAGTCAAAGGAATAAACCAATATATTCATAAGTAGCTGAATTTTGGCCCTCAATTGCAGACGGACTTTCCTTGAGAATAAAGTTTGAAGCCATTTTCGGAAAACTCAATTTAGTTTATGCAGGACGTGAAGGATGACAATCAAAGTGTCGATTGTACATTTTGTTTAACTTTCACCCCTTTACATGGTACCAATACATGTACCAAATTCTGCACCAAATGCTTCCAAAGTGTTTCAGTGTTCTTGAAGAGAACTATTAAAAACGGTATAAGTTAGTTACCTGTCCTAGCGACACAGCGGCTACTACCCTCCACACGAGCCTCGGCCATCCCCCAGCAGAATTAGGACTGCACCAGCATTCGTGTATATCTCTATATATAGCTCTGTACATAATATGATCTGATCCACTGACACACTGCTCCAGATATGGCCGACCTCGATAAGAGATAATTAACTCCTTAAACGGACAGATCAAATAATCAGATCATAATCAGCCCCAACTCTACAGGACATTACCCAAGTACTTGGTGATATGTGGTATGTATATGCAATAACTAGGCCAACCTTCAATTCACCCTACATGGATCAGTGGTAAGCTTCCTAATAATTCAACTAGTAAAAACATGGATCAGTGGTAAGCTCCCTAATAATTCAACTAGCAGGCCTCTTGTTTTGTGAGACAACAGGCGAGTGACAATCACTCGCCTTATTTATTCTCAGGAGTGTGGTTAGCACACCTAAAATCACACCCCTTAAATGAGTCTAGGCGAGTGATGGGTTATCTCCCTTGATAACAGACGAACAGTGACCAATAATGATGTGAAATTTGACAGTGAGTGGTTCTCCTGCAATTTTTCTTTTCAAAAAATGAGGTGGGTGTTTTTAAATTTATTATTATTAATTTTTTTATTTGGCACACATGTTCTTTCAAACTTAGAGCACCAGTGGAAAGTTGATGTCAACATTGATATGTCAAAGACAACTATTTCCCTAATTTCTGCAATTAGAACTCATTATATCAAAGAATTTAGATCCAACTAACACCCTTTTTAAAGAATGAAAATTTATGGGGAGTTAACCAGTATTCCAACTATATTTACTTATATTTATCAGAAGTCTCTCCTTGTAAATTGCTGATTCCAATAAATTAGAATCAGCCACCAGAGTCCCATTGGAATGATCAATTAACTGAAATGTCTGCATAGAAAAACTTCCATTTGTGAATAGAAGCCAAAGAAAAGAAGCCGACAATATTATTTACCAACTGGAAGAAAAAAAATCAGATAGTCCGATTCCGTTTCATAACAGGTCCTACTTTTGCATGCACCGGACTACCGCGCAAGAGGTGACACGCAACCGGAAGTAACTTTGTCGCGGGAAATGTTGATAGAGAAAACCAACAACAAGGTCCAACAATAATGGCTAAAGATCGGCTTGAAATAAATTTTCAATGGATTATTTCTTGGATTGTCCGTTCCTTCAGATAGATCTAGACTTCTAAAAGGTATTTACGAAAAATGATCGCATTTTATCGTTTTTGCTATATAAAATCCTACTTGCCGCATGCGACAGGTAGATTGTTTTTGCAAGACAAGTTGTCACCGGAAAAATTCACTTGCCGGCGGCACGTAGGCAGGCGTTATTTCGACCGCTGACCATTTAACCGGACGTAAACACATGCGTTGCTGTCGGAAGGCAGTTTAATGGCACACGTAAGTTGGTAATGAATTTAGCTGCTTTTACTGTTTTTTAACGACCGCGAAATGCCAGGTGCGCTATAGTCGCGCACCTAGTTCCAAGTTCAGGAGCGCGAAGGTGCGGGAGCGCGATCGCGCGCCTTAAAACGAGAGGCCTGATGAGGCACCAGCGGTGCTACAACTCCTCAGCCCCTTCAGTCTAGACCAAGATGTTTTTATGGGTGTAGAAGTTTGGATAAATAGCAGCGAGTTATGGCATGCGAAAACTCAGACAGATGAATGGATGGATACACTGACACACGGACGGACAGACAGACAGTCGGAATCCAGTATACCCTTAACTATGTACAGGGGTATAAAAAGTGACAAGGTATCCACATATCTACAGGGGGAGAAAAAACATGTACAGTTGTGATCTTATTGCCCTGGCCTGAAACTAAGTGTCGGACGGGTCTTTTGTCCATTTGCCCTCTGTTTATCTGTTGCCCCATATCCTGTCAAGCAGTTGATGTTAACGTAAAACAAACAATTATTATTAAAAAATATTCACAATATTATTCACAATTCAACCCCTGTTTTATATATTTTTAAGAAAAAAAATATAATTTTTTTAAATGTTACACATGGCCCATGGGATGAAAGAAATAACTACACTGTACAACCGGCTAGAGTTACTGAGCTGTATCACGATGGGATGGGATTTCCAGCTAAATATCGGAGCCAGTTCATCTCAGAGAAGTGAAATTCCCCACAGTATCTCTATGTACTTTGTGCATTTTTATTCTGAAATTCGAAGGAAATCTATTCAGAATCAAAACAAACCTCCAATACCTCACATGTTATTTTCATAGTGCCCAGTCACAATGTTACAACATTGCAAGCCCAACGTCATTGTGCTTTGAAAAAAAAAAACCCTACGTGAGGTATTGGAGATTTTCTTTGATCCTGAACAGATTTCCTTCAAATTGAAGAATAAAAATGCACAAATTACATATGGATACTGTGGAGAATTTCACTTCTCTAAGAAAAACTGGCTCCAATAGCCGAAAATCACTTCCCATCATAATGTGAGATAGAAACTCCCCTGACGAATCTCCGTTGGTAATGCATTAGCGTCAGTGCAACAACAACAACAACAACAATGACGACGATGATTGCGTTGATTTATTGGGTTGGCCATACCTTTCGCTATCTTCCATGAAGTATATTTTAGAGGACTTGTTATGCGAGACACCGCTTGTACTGGCCGACAACCACAGTTCATTTTACAACTGAAAACTCCATCATCGGATGTGTTGGCAGGAAGCACAAACACATGGGCACTACTTTGGTTTTTGACTACTTTCGTTTTTGACAGAATCTCACAGGTTCCTACAATTCTGTTACAAGACAAAGTACAAGTTGCCGTTTTCCGACAAAACAGGCGTTTATTATCATTCAAATCCATTCTGAGAACTTTTAGACGAAATAACAAGTCGATTTTCACAGTTTTAAAGTCGGACTATTTTTTTCTCAACAGCGTAGGGATACGACAATTAGTCTGGCAATACCGTACTACTGAATATGCAGAGGAATATAGACTTCTAGACCAAACCAATGACCAGTCATTCACTATACTGAACCAATGGCTGAAATACAACTTTACTATGGAGCTCTCGATTGGCTACAAGCTAGCAAGAGTATGTAAATCAGTATAAAAGTAGGGCTAATGTATGCATACTTGTAGATCCGTTTTTAGGAGACTGGAAAATGGTAGAAAAATAAAAAAAATTGTAAAAAAATAATTAACGACCGGTTAGACCTGAAAGTCTCAAAGGCACAAGTAAAAAATAAAAGGATCATAACCTGTAAGTTTTATGAACTTCCTAGAAATAGTTATCGAGATACGGCTCGGACAGACGGACAGGCACATCCCCAGGGCCACAACAATACTACTGAGCCCGTAGCGCTGAGGAGTAAAAACATGGTTCAGTGGTAAGCTTCCTAATAATTCAACTAGTAAAAAAATGGTTCAGTGGTAAGCTCCCTAATAATTCAACTAGTAAAAACATGGATCAGTGGTAAGCTCCTCAATAATTCAACTAGCAAAAACATGGATCAGTGGTAAGCTCCCTAATAATTCAACTAGTAAAAACATGGTACAGTGGTAAGCTCCCTAATAATTCAACTAGTAAAAACATGGTTCAGTGGTAAGCTCCCTAATAATTCAACTAGTAAAAACATGGATCAGTGGTAAGCTCCCTAATAATTCAACTAGTAAAAACATGGTTCAGTGGTAAGCTCCCTAATAATTCAACTAGTAAAAACATGGATCAGTGGTAAGCTCCCTAATAATTCAATCATTGAAAACAGAGATCAGTGGTAAAGTGTAATTGTGGTACTTGTGTAAGTCTACGTCATATTCAAGATATCGATGTGAATAATACAACGTAAACAAGATTTTCCCCAACAGTTCTGTCGTATTCTGTCTCAGAGGCAGCTTTCTACAGTGGGAGAGAAATTTTCACTGCCTCTTTCGACGTCAGAGATGACGTTAACGACATCATACTTCGAGCATCCCGCACAGTACGTGCGACATCGCAGCAATGCAGTGAATGGAACAGATTTGTAACAAAGTTGCGTTGTGACGTGGTTAATCGTTCCATAACAACGTCACAAGTTCCGACATGCAACAGCTTTTAAGGGGTATGGGGGTAGGAAAAATTAATTTTGCCAAAAATCCATTCAGGTCCATAATAATCATTTATATTTGATATGTGGACAAAACTGTTTTGAAAAATATCATTGACATTTGGATATATATAACGGTTGCCATGGCAACGGTGGCCATATTGGATTTACAGTCGTTATCTTAGGAAAGCCGAATATCCAAAACTATACAAGCCAGCCTCACCAAACTTTTAGAATATCAATCTAATGTCTTTCTGTGTGCAAATAAGGATTTTCATCAAAAAATAGCCAACAGAACCAAAATTTGAGCAATTTTACTGTTAAAGTGAACGTAAAGGCTGAGGCAACATGCACTCTGTGGGAAAGAGCTACATTGAAATACTGAAATAGCAGCAACAACTATTTTTGGGGATTTTTTTGCACCGAGTACGAACGAAATTATCTCCGTTGTATTATTGTTCCCCGGCTGCCGCCATGCTGGCTATCTCACTCAGAGCAGTGACGTTGTATCACTTCGGAGCTCTTTACTTCGTGGAGTTAGAAAGCGCAGAAAGCATGTAAACATAGCGACGCACGAGGAGGCTAGCCGGACTTCAAGTTCTGACGAAGAGACAAATGAAGGTTTACAGGGTTACCAGTTTGAACCAAAACGCTCCGATGTCGACGAAAGTAGTGAGTAGTTCATCGAACGTTTCAGGTCAGTAAACACTTGCTGGAGACACGCAACACAATCAAAACACGCTTGAAACAGCCGAGCTCTCCACCACCGCAATTACAATTCGTGCTACAGCGATGCCAAAACAAAGTGATACTACGTCACAGGAAAATATCACGTGCTCCGTACAAGCGTTTTCATTGGCGCAAGGCTAATGAATAAACTGTTATGGCCGACTCCAGTCGCTCGTTGCATCAGTCAATAATTCCCGTGTTTGGAATTTTTTGTTTGGAAGGGAAAAAATCACAAAAAATATTTGTTGCTGCCAAATGATACTTTTAATATAGTTCTTCCACGCAGTGCGTGTGTTGTCGCAGCCTTTACGTTCACTTTAAACACGAACCCCACACGGACTTATTTTCAAGTTATTGGGAAAAAAATTCTTATTTGCACACAGACCTATCACAGCTATCAACCTACCAAATTTGATACCATTTGATAGGCTAGTTACTGAAATATTGCTTTCCCAGTATTGCTGAATGTGTAAAAATGCAAATTCCAGAAGAACTAAAATAAAGTGCAACAAGTTGAATGACTTGTATCTCGCCATGTGTTCTGTTGTATTTACCTGTGAATATTGATTTTTCTGACAGTTCCTTCAAGTATTGTCTGATATAGATACCAATAATGTTCATTTTGCACATATTTATAGAAATAAGAAGAAAAAAATGGGCAGTGGACCACATGTATATGATATATACAGGATGCACTGTTGAACGACCAGTCTCTCGTTATGTTCAGTTTGTCACAGAGAGAAGATATACAGTTAGAAATTTCCAGACTTATAGGATGTGCCTTCTTGGCTTTCCTGTTGCATTTGTTTTCTCAATCTCTTCACAAGTAGGACAATACACTCTAAAAGTACTTGAAAGACCTCTGAAACTGTCCTCTCTGATATCTCCATAATGGGGGCAGTTGAATCCTGCCACTAAGTTCTGAATAATTAATATGTTCACCAATCTGAAACCATGAATGTGCTCACTGTCAGTATCAATTTTTGGTTCCTCAAATAATTTAATAATTTATTTTTCACTTGGTGACAGTACAGTAGTATTCTCATTACATGTGTCTACACCTGCAGTAGTATTATTCTCTGTAGAAGTTGGATCGTTTTGTGAGGACGTGTTTGACAATCCAGTGCCATCCTCAGAAATTTGAGCATTAGCAGGTCGTTTAGCTGCTTTGCGACGATTACCACTGAATTTGTGAAGTGATCCAAACTTTTTTGATGGCATATTGACGTCGGATGGCGAAAAAATCTATGAGGAAAGTCAAATTTGAAAGAGCTGTCTGCCAGACAAATCCACGTGGATGTAAACCGGAAATTGACCACTGCGCAAGCGCAGCGTCATTGACGATCACCGCGATTGGCCACGCATAATAATGAGGGCCGGATGATCCAATGAAATGCCGTGACGTCGTTTGAGTGACCTTTCGTAGCAACATTTATAGTAAATATATACCTTATTTGGAGGTTCATTCAGAAATAAATACACAGAATACGGTGACGTAAACCGCGGCGCATAAAACGACAGATCAGGAAATTCTGAGCAAAGACAGATCAAAATGGCGGACATTTGACAATTGTTACGGGACGATCGACGGCGATAAAACGAGCAATTTTTGGACGTTTTCTCTTCTCTTTTCAGGCATTTTGACAGTTATACGACATGATAGGGATTGAAAACACGCTATTTCACACAAATATAACGAAGAAATGTGAAAACCAAGACCAGTAACTTGTAAATTTTTTCCGATTTTTCATCTCCCGACCTACGAACGACCCCCTTAACTTGCAGAAGTCCCACAGTTACACTTCAAGCTCCCTAATAATTCAACCAACAAAATTCAAAACCTGGATATAATGTGTACAGTACTGCATGTATTAAAATGTCTTATTATTTGCAGGACATTATCTTTCATAACAACGTCACAAGTTCTTGGCTTTTGGCGCTGTGCACTACAACAACTTTTAACTTGCAGAAGTCCCACAGTTACACTTCAAGCTCCCTACTAATTCAACCAACAAAATTCAAAATCTGGATATAATGTGTACAGTACTGCATGTATTAAAATGTCTTATTATTTGCAGGACATTATCTTTCACAGTTTTTGCGATGAAGAGTTTTCCATAAATGTTAATTCCTGTGAATATAACTTCCGTTTAGTGGATATACAGCATTATGCAGAGTACGGTAACAAGATATTTTGATAAAAATTCCATTCCATTTTTTTCGCAGAGAACTATTGTTGTACCCACACATAATCGGTTAAGTAGTCCACATGTTCTTTATGCTTTCAGGACTGATTAAAATGAGTTGTTTTATCAACATTTAATACGTATATTATCAACAGCAGATATCAAAACACCCAGAAGTGAATTTGTTGTTTTGGCACATGGTCACAACTGAACTTGACATGGTACCAGTTGCTCCAACAAAGCTTGTGTCAATCAGCTCCCTGTTGTTCTCAGTTATTTAAAACCTCTGATAAATGTCTGTCTAAACCCCAAGCTACACACATGTATATGCTATATTGTATTTAAACAGTCTGTCCCCACAGAGGTGCCCCATGACAGTCATTTTCGGGACAGTCGGCTACCCGTAAATGCTCAACACCAAATGTTTTTTTAACAGCTAACTACAGAAAACCGTTTATTAAATAATTAATCAAAGATTTTCTGGTCAAAATGCAATCCCAAGAGATATCTCGTGGCATGATATATGCATACCAAATCTGACAAGAATCCAATGAGTAGTTTTTAACTTATTGCCCAAAAATGAATTTTGGATTCAGACAGATGGATGGAACACAATCATAGGTGACATCTCATGACATGCTTATAATAAGCATTCCAAATTTGGGTAGATATTGTCTGAGTCTTTGTGCAGCTTAAAAGGCTCAAGTCCAGACACATTGTTGTCCCCAGACTTGGCTATTGTATGCATACTCGTCATTCTTATATGGAGTACGAACCCAAATTTGAGAAGAACCCGAGCGATTATTGCCCAGAACTAATTTCGGTTTTGCGACCAGATGGTGCCACCTGTAGGTGTAAGTGGGTGTAGCGCCATTGTGAAGGTGATGGATATGTTGAATAAGTGTAGCATGATGTAAAATCCTAGAATATGTAAAGGTATGGAGAGAGGCAAGCCTTAGTTTGAGAGTTAGAGGATAGGGACATGCTCCCGTACATGTATGTAGTGGATGGTACAAGAAGTGTAGCATGATGTAAGCTTCCAGAATATATGAGGATATCAAGGGTCTTGTGAGGCTTAGTTTAGGAAACAGAGGGTGGAGCTTTGTGTCCCAAGAGTGGGGACATGTTCCCAAGGGTAGTGGATGGGTGGAATATGTGTCGCATGGTGTACGTACGCTCCGGGAATATATAGGGTAGAGAGTCTGGCGAGGCTTAGTTTAGGAGATAGAGGGTGGGGCTTTGTGTCCTGGGGTGAAGATATGCTCCCGAAGGTAGTGGCTGGGTTGAATAAGTGTTGAACGATGTAAGCATCTGAAATATATGAGGGTTCCATGGGTCGGGTGAGGCTTAGTTCAGGAGATATAGGGTGGGGACGAGAAGCTGTAGACAGGAAAAGTCTAAAACTTTGCAGGGCATGCTTTTCCACTGGAATCGGATTCCCGTCAGCACTCCCAGAAAATAATTTTAGTAGTCACTATAGAAATGATAGCTTTGTATTCCTGCAGATCCTGTAGAATTAGATCGCAACATCCTATTTGGATTCCCGTAAATTTCGATGAAAAGCAAGGCCTGCTTTGACATTTTTACTTTACAGAGACAGAGAGACACAGGCATCATGAAGATTCCTATATCGAGCTTTCCACAGCTGAAGCTATGGGATTGATTAACTCTTTCCCCCATAGACTTGTGGGGAATTTTCTCTCTCTGACCCATAATAGATTTGTAATGGCGTAGGTGTTTAACCCATGGACTGATTTCAATTTTCATACGTTTCCAGCGACATGAAATATCCCGTTTTATGTCCCATGTCATGTGGAAAAATATTTACCAATGGTCTCCCACAGACCCATTCTACGTAATTTGTTCACGTTTTATATCAATATCAGCAACGCTTAATCTAAAAATAAGTAATCTTGCGAGAAAATGGGTTGTGTCTGCTTTCTGTCTGTTGGAAATCACGAAAAAAAGCGAAGAAATTGTCGCATTTTAGCTACGTTTGGCAGCGTTCTGTTGTTGTTGTTTCGCTGCAATTCCTATATTATCGTATACCATTGTAAAGCTTATTCTCCGTACATTCGGGATTTGGCAGCGACATCATGAGATGGCAGGTATAGAACGAGCTATAACTATAAATATCCGATGTACATCCTTAAAGGAGAATAAAGACGGTGACTATATTTAGAAGGTGAAAATAAAACAGCATCACTGATTGGCCAAGGCTGACAAACTTTTTCATCATGCCCGGCGTGATTGGAACCAGTGCTTCGGATTTAAGAAGCGCGAGAGCGAAAGCGCTCAATCGCGCGCCTGAATCAAAATTTAGAGGCTCTTTTTTTCGCGCTTCTTGAATTTATCGATAGGGACATGCTCTTTATAATCTTTATTTACCTCTAATAACTTTCCATCAAAACGCAAGACGTTTCCATCACGAAAATCCGGAAGTGTGCGAGCTCTTCTGGCAAAGGAGTTAAACTTGGTTCGGATTTAACCGAGGACCGAAACGTCCTCGCTTATAATTGGTTAAATTTCTACAGCTGACCAATCACAGCGGCGGATACAGCTGTGTGTGGATGTGTTGACGGACATATTGTTGTTGGCGCGCTCGTCTGATTTTGGGATTTGTTTGATCGATTGTGGCCGCGAATAAGCGAAATGGCTTACAAAACTTCCACCAACAGTTAGACTAGAAACATTTAAAAGGCGGAACACTGGTGGTGTTCTATCGTATACGGCCAAAAACGGCATGGTACCGTAACAGAAGTTTGGCGCAAACCATTGACAAAATTCTCAAAGATCGCAGAATCCGAGGAAAGGCACAGAAAGAAATAAAGGGATAACAATGAAACACATCAGGGATAGCTTGTGTCGCTTACGTTTATTATCAACATCTCATACATGATTGTCGGATATTAATGTTGATGTCGCATTTCATAATGTTAAGAAGTTTGAAAATAATACTGATACTTTTCTTGCAAGAAGAATCATAAAAATATGGGAATTACTAGTTACATCCCCATTCTCGTAAATAGCTCTTCTAAAAGTTTTTAGAAGGTTTTTTTTTAGAGGAGTGATCGCTCTTCTTGACAAAATTAGAAGAGCGATTTTTAGCTCTTCTGGATTTTTCAAATCCGAAGCACTGTGGAACACACGCTTTGTTTGCACGTGGTCGCCATGGCCACTGCAGCGTGGGTTTTGCCCACGGCAGCCGACGAAGAAAGGCGCATCAACATTTTTAAATGGAGATGAACAGGCCCCGGGAAAATATGTAAAATAAACTCAGATGGGCAGATTTGACGAGTTAGTCATCAAGGTTAGATACTTCGGTAGTTTATGCTCGCGTTACGTAAAATATTCAGGAATTTGAAATCAGATTTTACTATTTTTCGAACGTGTCACTTGGAGCACACCAAACACATTTGTTGTCAAATCGCGCCTTTTCCATCGATTATTTCTGTTCCTCTCCCGATTTCAGTTTACCCTTACTATAAAACATACCAACAGTCGATATAGTCAGATTTATTGAGATTTTGGCTTTCTGAAAATGTATAGTTTTAATTAGGTTTTACTCAAAGTAAATGCAAAAAATTGCCAAAGTAATCCATCACATGGGAACTCAGTGACACGTCAAAATCCGTCTTCATGGGTTAGGTGCACACCCGTCAAAACATGCTTGCATGGGGATCGACACAATCCGTCAAAACCCGCTTATATGGGGGAAAGAGTTAAAATGACCTTCTCCAAAGGATATTCTCTATAGAGTTATCTCCCCTGCAGGTGGCGCCCCTGTCACGTGTAGTTTGTTTGTTTTTTGTTTTGTCCAAGATGGCGACATCGCAACGTTTTGGGAACTTCCAATAAAGTACCTGGCCAGAGTTAGATACAGGGTCTCACAGCGTCCTTAAAAAGGACAACTATAAAATCAAATGACCATTTTTCCACAAAATCAAATGACTTTATTTTAGAAAACTCATAGATTAAAGTGAATATCAGGGGCAAAAGGCACAGTAGTTTGTGTAAAACACTCAAAGAACACAAACTGACAATGTTTTGGCATGTTCAACACCATTTGAGTGATATTGGCCATTTTGCAAAATTAGTTTTTTCAAATAACGACAAAGCTATTTTCAAACAAGGACTTTGGCGAAAATCCTGCATCTAACCCTGCTGGTATTTGTTAGAAGAAGACAGAAATGGATACTACCATTATATGCTGTATGAACTGTGAATGAAATAGGTGATCTTTCAATTTCATTAAATGTTCTGCTATTCAAACAACAACAACAACAACACTCAATTGGCAAAAATTTGCTTGCCTGTCCGACGCAGTCTCCAAATTTGGTTGCTCCCCCCCCCCCCCCTTAAAAAAAACTAGCTAATTCAAGAGGCCTGGGCCCAATTTCCTTCGATCCAATGCAGAATTAATCCTGTTCACCTGCTCGGGCTGATGGGGAGATAGATAGCTATAACACATGTATAGTGTGTATTGTCCATAAAACCCAATCAACTGGAAAATGGCCAGAAACATCTTATCACTTTCATTGAAATAGCTTAACGGTTCTGGTGACCTAAGGCAACTTGTGACCTGACCTTTGACAGAACAATGTGACCTTCCCAAAGTATGGTAGACACTCTAATAATTCAATCACAGGAGATGCCTTTTCTCACCCCAAAATTTTGGGGTGATCAAAATTGATATGAGGACAGAAACTTGACCAAATAATACAGTTCAGTCCTGTCAATTAGCCACAGCAATCAGCAGTGCAGAGGCTGACAATGCCTTTGCAAAAGTAATTTGCCTCAGCAGTATTTTACACAGGAGTAGTGTGACTGACGTCCCCATGGGGGTCCAAGCTTAATGTTATAGGTCACCTAAGCAGGTCAAATTTTCATAAAAAGTAGGTCAGCTCAGAACTTGCTGGTAACAGTCCCCTAATGCATGTTCATGCTAAAAATCAAGGGACTGATTGAATGTTAATAGAGTGATTGAAAGTTAATAGGGTGATTGAATAATGAGAGTGTGCACCGCAGATTTCTAACATGAATTGCAGGCAAGCACCTAAAAGGTGCTTTTTTTTCTGTCAAGTAGGATCAGGGCTGCATCTAGAGCCAATTTACATGTAGTTTCAGAAAACATATGGGTGCCCAAAACTCAAATGAAACAAAAAACGAAAGTGTTGTTGTTCAATTTGAAAGGATTTCTGAAGGAAATACTCCTAGAAAAAGCTTCTGGGAGCCTCAATATCGATCCGATTGCATAGCTGGGTATTGAATTTCATGTTAATAAATCTCTGTTTTGTGATTGATCACAGGCTCTTTGCGCCGAAATTCACTTTAAAAAATTGGACCCTCAATAATGAATTATAAAAAGGAACTGGGAGTTTGGGATCAGAACCTGCAAAAAATCTCTGGATACCGTATATAACAGACTTCGATTTCACGTGAGTGGTGTGCTGGGATTACAGCATGCAAGAAAGTGTAGCTCTGTTAGTGGCAATTTATGCATTGCACAAGTGTGATAACAAGTAAACACACTGATTGACACAGGCCCACCCTTATCATTATTTGGGGGGGGGGGGGTATAAGCTCCAGGTATGCAAACTGGTTCAAAATTGCCCAGAGTCAGGCTAAAAATGGGCTCTCCTAATCACTCGTTTTAAATAATTTCCAAGGTACAGTAACATGTTTGGTGACAAAAATTGAAGCATTATGTTGTACCAGTTAAATGTGTGGACACAAATATGGTTCATGCAAAAGTTTTAGGATAAATCATATGATGTAGAATAGAATGATTTAATAGCAAAATTAAAGAAAAATGTTGTCCTTCATTCAATGAGAATCTTAAATGGACCAGGCTTTCTTGTATCAGGGAACCTTCAAAATTCACACTGAAACATGCAACCAAGGGTTCCCGATGGGCATAGATAAAAGTGCAAAAGCTAAGCCATCAATAAATAATAAAAAAAAAAATTTAAAAATCATGAAATCATCACAGCCATCTGAAAATCTAATCATTTCATCAGTCAACATTCAGGAAGCTCTCACCAAAGTTTTGTCAGGCCCGACTTGATAGATCTGCAGATATTCAGCGGACAAGAACATGTTGATGGGCATAGATAACAGTGCAAAAGCCGAGCCATCAATAAATAATAATTTTTTTTTTAAAAATCATGAAATCATCATAGCCATCTGAAAATCTAATCATTTCATCAGTCAACATTCAGGAAGCTCTCACCAAAGTTTGGTCAGGCCCAACTTCATAGATCTGCAGATATTCAGCGGACAAGAACATGTTGACGGACGGACGAACGTACGTACATGGCAACGACAAGACCCCACAGCCCTATGGGCTGAAGGGTAATAATTCAATCACATAACAGCTGCCTGTGACTCCTTTTACAGTGAATGTGCTTAAATTTTTTAAAATAGCTGGTCAGGCTAAGATAAGATGAACAATGAAAAGTTGAAAAAAAAAAAAAAATTGGGGAGGGGGGGGGGAGGTCACTATACTCTGTGTAGATATATTGCATCATTTGTGCATACATTGTGTATCATTGAATTCATCAACAAATAAGGCGATTTTCATGTTTAAAGCTCACCAGACTTATTTCCTCCAGTTAGCTGTTCTTTAATTGACCATAATGAAGCAGAATTTATATAATTCTTGTGAAATATGAAAAATAAAAATGGGAGGCCAACATACCAGGCAGAGGGATTTCATATTTTATCCCACCCCTCTTTCGGTTTTGTGTCCTGGGTCCTGTTAACCGACACTAAACTATTTAGCAATGACAATTTCAATTCAGTTTTTCAGGAATAATGGAAAACAAATTTGTTTCCGTTGTTTTGTCTTCACAGTACCAGAACCTATCCGTTCCAAGAAATCATAAGACCTGCCCAATCTCAGATATGATATCACGGAATGTTATATCTGTCTGCAGCGCTATATAAATCTTGTGTGAATTTGAAACTACATCTTGTGTGAATTTGAAACTACATTTGTTAGCCAATCAGATGACTAGCTTGGTGAAACAATTTCAAAATCACACCCACAGTAATTACACACGGTAGCACATGGACTAATATATAAACATTATCGGGAAAGAGTATCCAAATATGGCACCATTTTAAAACAGTGTGCATGGTAAACAGTAAAGATCAAAGGGTTTACTCCTGCCAATAAGTCTGGCTTTGTTAGGGGGTAGAAAATATCAAAAGATTGCGCCGTGTGCAGAAGCCGCGGAACACATTTGGAAGTGGGGAGGGCGGGGGGCTGAACTCTATATCGGTCATGTTAAATGCTGGACTGGTGCTATCTAAGATAGAACTTAAAGCATTGCGGTCCCAAAAAGTGGTGGGAGAGAAACAATAAGAGATTGCATCCCCCAACTCCTGCCTTCCAGGTTGCAGGGTAAAAACTAGACAGATCACATAGATCCGCATAACAGGTATCATTCACAAGGTAAGCATCATTCTTCTTCACCAAGTGGTCAGGGAATTCAGTCGATCAAAACAAAAATTTACATGTCCCATGTAGTATATTTTGATACTGATGATAAAGGACCATAAATCATTGAAACAGGTACATGTAGTTGACAGTGCACACAGACAAGATACTTGACATCAGCTTGACAGAGAAGAGGTTGGTTTAAAATGTAAGCATCAAATGAATGCAAGAGAAGTGTAAAACATTGACAGTATTGAATGCAAAGATTAAAGGGGGATAACTCTTCAGACCAAATCATCACTATTCAACAACCTGTTGCACTGAAATATGCATCTAAAATACCTACAGAGCATTTGAGAACTCTCACATGAAGGCATCTACAGGTAGATTTGGTACAGATAGGCCTCTGTTAAGTTAATCTTTTTTTTTAGTATTACACTACACTAAAATAAAATAAATGCTCTAAAAATTCAATCACCATATCAATGTTCCATTGATCAAATTTGATCACTCTGTTAATTTGATCAGCTTCTGAACTGAAAGTACATACATGTACACAAGGTCCTGTTTTTGTGTTGTTTCTTCCAATGTTACATTCTAATAAATTTGATAACCCTAGTTAATATTTGGGGTGACAAAATGCACTTCCTGTGATTGAATTATTAGATCAACTTGAAAATATTGAAGTGCAAGCCTGTTGTTGAATCAAAACAGTTTCCATTTAGCATAGATTTAATTCCACTGTCTTCCCTCGCACCAACACAGGATTTTGTCCTCACTTTAACTCATTGCCAGCGGCTTCTTGACAGCCTTATCTAAACACACCTGTGATTGGTTGTTTCGGCCTTGGTAACGAAAATTGACCAATTAACGCTTCCGTGATATATGAATCACTGGCTACATTCTTTTCAGCCTCGATTTAGAGTTTATAACATTGGGAATCTCCAAATTACGTCATGTCATGTGACAATTCAGTGGGGAAACTCCAAAAATGGCGGCTGCGGTCGTCTTGTGGTGTGTTTTTGTTTTCCCCTGACTAGACAACATACAAGTTCAAGAATGGTTTCCATCATCAGATTTTATTTATACGAATCACCAAAGCATCAAGGATTGTAAAAATAAATAGATAGCCTCACGAAATGCGACAAATGAAAGGGGTTTTCCAAGCATGGTGTCACCATCCCGTGTGGGCGACGTAACTTCCGTAAGTTGTGCGTGTTTTTTTTTCTCTCCCGACTTGAAAAAAACAACACACAATTCAAGAATGATTTCCATCATCAGTTTTTATTTATTTGAAATCCCAAAGCATCAAGGATTGTAAAAATATATAGTTTACCCTATCAACGACATTCATGGAAAAATCTCAGAGCCATTATTGTAAACATATGCGGAAATTTATACTTTTGCAAAATTTATTCCGTCCAAACGTGGATATTTATTCCGTAGGCAAAGAGTTAAAGGAGAAGAAAACATATGACTAATCTATACACCGAATGAAAGATCTATCTCCCCCGTATCCAAAAAGCTAAGCAAATATTTTTTGCGATTTTTCACTCGATTAAATCGGTGTTAAACCTGCGCATTGTTGTCTCTCAAGTGTGCCGCCATTTTGGCTCAGGTCGTCTCTAGAAGTGTGTGACGTCACCCGGGCCTCCCCGCTAGAGATCGGGGAAGGCGAAAATATAGTGTTGGTTGTTTGAAGTTTAACGTCGCACCTAACCTTATTGGTCACACGCCGCGGCAACGATGACCCAAACAAACGTACTCTGGCAAAACCCTAACCCTAACAAAAACCTAACCAAAACTACAATTTTTTTTGAATTTCGACGAAAATATAATGACATTGCATGGAGATATATTACAAACCATGCAAGCCTTTCTTACATTGGAATGATTATAATTTGACAGAAATAGGAACCAAAAGACGTGATATGACTGAAATAGTGTTGAAGGACTAATAAACTCGCTCCAATTTATTGCATCAGCCTCACTGTTTCAGTACATCTGGTTTCAACATTGGGAACCGATGAAATGTCATGGTCTTTGGAAGATTTGGATTCCCAATTCTGTCAGAACAGCCAAACACCACACACTGCGGCATGATGCCTATGTATGCGGAATATTGGCACACTATATACAACTACCAAATTATAACAGTATACAAAATATAAACCTGCAGTTCCGAGAGCTTCTCATACTTAACGTACAGGGCAGAAGTAAGATGAGCCTGGCTGACATCACACAGCAATGCGCACAACATGTTTTTGGCATTTCTGATTGGTTAAAATAGATGCAAGCCCTTGTAATGGCGGCACTTATGAATCTGTCCACAGGCTCCAGTTTTTTTATGTTTCGATATGAATAGGTTGGCGGTAAAAAATCGCAAAAAAACATTTGCTTACATTTTTGGATAGACCTTTTTGTTCAGTGTATACATCAATGACATGTTTTCTTCTCCTTTAATATTTGTAACTTACAATCCAACTGATAATCTCTAAGCATGTACTCCGGCTTACAAACGTATGAGCCACCCCAAGATGGCCTTGCTGACAAGTTTGACCTATTAAGTTTTACAAAAATTAAATTCTCACAACCAGACAAATGTATACACTTACCAACTTTATAATCTGTAAAGACTCAAGAACCTTCTGATAAACCTTCAACCACAGGATTTCCGAGTCTCACTCAGCATCAATAAACTTTCATATGTATATATAAATATTAAAATTACGAGAAAACGACTATATAAAATATATATATCTATATAAATAAAAATAGATATGCAACAACACAGTACTAATTGATATTCTGAGACAAGTTCAAGGACTTCAGTTAACCTAATTACTAGGCACATGTACATCATTGATAATACGTATGGACATTATAATTGCAGGTGCTATCAAGTTTATGCCAAAGAAATATGCTTTCTTGGAATTCTTACCTCCTTTCTACTGATATCATAACAATAACAAAGCCAGTCACAGACTGTCTTGGACATAATAAATGTGATATACACCCAGAGGTGCACAAGACATGGCTTATATTTGGATTGGGGACATCATGTCGATCCATCACTGTAATGGCAGTGCCCAAATGTAGTTCTGCATACCTGCTGGGTTTGACTTTCTGACCAGAGACACATAAAGTAGAATTACGTTCCTCATCAGCTGTGAGGCAATCAAGCAGATGACATCATCATTACAATATCGTAAGATGCATGTGATAATGTCACACGTAATCATTGTACATGTACCCCAGGCAAACGAAATGGACAAACTTCATGCCGTGCGTGGCCAGCAAAATTTAGTGGGTTTCAGTAATTGTTGAATATTATTTAGCTTGATAATTCCCCGGGATTCTGAATGCCAGGGTCGATGCTATTAATTCCAGATACTTTAATACAAGTTTAATGGTTTACTAACTTGATTGGGTTAAAAGTCTTCAGCTGCACACTTTACCTTGTCGTATTTCTGTCTGAATGAGATTTTTTTCCACTGTATTTTGCTATGTTTCATAATTGTGCTATCGACTGGACAAAAACAACTGTGTCCATAGCCATAACCAAGGTTCTAGTGAATCATTTGATCAGGGAAGTCAGTATCAAATTTCTGTATTCTTGGAGGAGTTTACTGCAGAAATTTTATTCCAGTTATTTATAGCAAATGCCAATCAGAACACAATCCGCTTACATACATATAGTGATCGATTCACAGATGTTATCGGGGAATAATCCTGAAATTTTTCGGGAGTCACTGAAGAGTTCTACATGATATTGTTGTCGTTGCATGTAAATTTGACGTTATTGTTGCTTAAAATGAACCTAATAATCTGTGCAAGTGGAAGAATTAGAAGAAGTACTCGCCAAGCTGTAGGCGCTCATTCACAATTCATTCTGCAGTAGTTCTATCTGACTGTGATATTTATTGGCATATCAAATTCAGAACACATGGGAACGAGGTACCGGTAATTTGCCAGCGAACAGATCGAGCAGGGTAAATTTAGAAAAGTTCTGTGATCTGCAATCTTCCAGAAACTTGAGGTTAAAAAGATATAAATATGTGAAGAAATAAGAGAAAGAGTACAGCAATCCACATCAATAACTCTGGGATTTGTCACCATGCTAATGTTGTTCACTGAATTTGCTGCACAGTTTGTTTCGAGAAAAAAAAAAAAATCGACCATAGAGGTCCATGTCCCCCGCTAGCAGCAACAGTTATGGTGGATGCACCTCTATGGTCGATTTGTTTTGGTCGATGATATCTCATATAATTGATGAAGAGTATGATTTGAAAATGGAGATATCCAACTGCTTATAATCCAATATGGCTGACGGCGGCCATATTAGATTACGCACATTGCTGAAAAACAATCCCAGCCGTCCTCTCACCAATGTCAAAGCACACCCCAAGTTTGAAGTTGATCGGTTAAATCATTCACGAGTTATTGTCCAGACAAGAAAATCTAAGATCCAACTGCTTATAATCCAATATGGCTGACGGCGGCCATATTGGATTATGCACATTGCTGAAAAACAATCCCAACCGTCCTCTCACCGATGTCAAGGCACTCCCCAAGTTTGTAGTAGATCAGTTGAATCGTACTCCAGTTATTGTCCGGACAAGATCCAACTGCTTATAATCCAATATGGCTGACGGCGGCCATATTAGATTACGCACATTGCTGGAAAACAATCCCAACCGTCCTCTCGCCAATGTCAAGGCTCACCCCAAGTTTGAAGTTGATTGGTTAAATCGTCACGAGTTATTGTCCGGACAAGAAAATCTCTCACGGAATTACGGAATCCGTGTTTGCTCCCCCCCCACTAAGTAGCGGGGGACAACAACAAAAAATTCATTTGGGAATGTGAATTTGGGCACTATACTGGTACCAAAACTTTTCTGGATGACCTTCCTAGTCATTGAAGTGTCGGGTCCCTCTATACCATTCCAAGAAAACAATTAATATACACTTCTCCCTCAATATAACACTGAAGACAAAATATTGACAGCACTATAGTGAGTCTTCAATACAGCAGCATATATTACAGATATATATCGTGGAACATAACAATGATTGTGCTATACTGAAATTTTCTTTATAATGTTATAATGAGGGACAAGCATATAACTACATGTACAATCATAGTTTTATTTGTTTATATTGCATAATACACTGCTGTAAAAAGACAACATATTCAATGATACAAAATATTTTACGAATTTTTCAGGTGTGTCCTTAGACCACTCATCGGAATCCACAGATGTGGCATTTTTTACGGTTGAGCTTGAGGAATATGCTACTGTGGCATTCTCTCACATAGATAATGCTTGAGGTGTATGCGTGTTGGGTGTGACACAGTTTGATACTAAGAACGCCTTTTTTAGTAAAAATTAACGCTCGTGTGAAACACGGGAGAAGAGCATTTCCCCGAATACATGTGCAACACATAAATTGGTACTCACAAGGTTTAGATCTCCCTAAAATGGGGCACACCCTCTATTAGGTGTGGCAATTTTTTTAAGAATGGGACAGAGAGTGGGGCATATACCCGTGGAGGATGAGCAATCGGGAATCATCCCTGGTAGTAGCGCCTCTGAGAAAGGATTTCTTTGCTAATGGGCGAAACCCAGTGTGAGGCAGTACAAAACTTAATTTTGTGTTTCACCGACCAACATTGAAAAACTGAATATCAGAATAAAAACAAAATTTCAAATTGCCCCTTTTATTTCTCTACGAAAGTTGCAACATTGATTTCAACCTTTTTTTTCATTCCTGATTGCATGAAATAAGCTGTTGTATTCTATCTGAAACAATGCCGGCAAATAAAAATGACAGACAACTGGAAGTCAGCGAACTATTGTTGTTGTAAAATGCTGCTAATAGTGAGTGGATAGAATTTAACGTCGCTTTCAACCATATTTCAGCTATATCGCGACGAACCAACTAAGCACCACCCAGCCAAGTGAAGTTGCATTCCTGTTACTTCAAAGACGACATCTCTGAAGCAGCATGGAAACAGATAACCTCCATCCATCCTATAAAACTCTGAGTCTGAGGACAGCGCACAAGACACAGGCAGGTCGCTTACATGGTGCAATAAAGACAAGTGATATTACAGTGCTAAACATCACATTATGAAAGTCCTGTTCTTCTCAGCAAAATGCATTGAAGCAATACTGCTAATAGTACTTAGGCAACAACGACATTCAACATAAATCGGGAACCTTCACTGGCTGTGTGATCTATCACTGTGTCATGGTACCCATATTCTGACAGTGACGTGATATGTCAGAGCTTGGAAATGGTGGATGTTTCACCAGTTCAGCCGATATGTCATGGTTTAATTTACTGTTGAAGCATGAGGCTGTTGCAACACACGCGAACAACCACAATGCTGATGATAAGAATGTTAGATATTAACTGTTTGTTGAAAGTTAAAAATATGTGACTTAACATACAGTTTTTGAAGTCAGACATATTCATGAACTCCGGGTCCATCATCAGTTGCATATGTGGTATTAATTTAGAAAGCCAAGCTATATTTCATGTTACATCATAATACAAAGTATATAACCTTGAAAAAATAGGTTTAGTCAACTGGGATAGGCTTCTATTCAGTCACCAATTGCACATGTATTATGAATTTGGAGAGCCTGTCTTAACTTCTTTAAAAATTACTGCTAATGTTACATTTAACCTTAATAAAACAGGTGAAGTCATTTTCATAAGGCTTCTGATCCACTATCTGCATATGTGGTATGACCAGAAAGATGATCAGACAGACAGATAGAGACACAGATGACATGGACAATTCAGTTCCATTTGAGGCATCATTCCATCCATATTATCTTCAAAGCCTAAATATTCTGTCAAAATGCACCAGAACAATTTTACTTAAATTATATATAAAAATTTCACAGATGTGCCATATAGCAGTAATGTAGAAGTTCCACTTCAAAAATCTTTCCAATTTTTCGCTAAAAAATAGTTAACAGTTGTATAACTACATGTATGCTGTTAAAATGCAATGGTACATGTATGTGCCATTTCATCTCTCAAGTTTCAAGCAAATTCTGGGGATCTTCACATGAACAAAAAACAAATGAGCATTAACGAAGTGATAATTTGTGATTTTACTCATTGAAAATTGACCAGAATGCTTCTCCAGACATCTGGAAGCCAAGGGTTTCAAAGTCACTGGAGACTAAACAAGTGTTATTGGGATAACCATACCACTGTTCAAACAGAATCAGATTATTATTATCAGTATTGGAGAGAGAAGAAGCACTGATTCTGTTTACTTTGTTGGCACAAGCACTAGTCCCCTTATGTTAAGTGCATTATGTAATAAGTCAACCACTTCAGATTAATCACTTGAATGCACTACATACACTATGTAGGCCTACAGTGTTACAGTATGTCAATTTTACCAAAATATCATGATTTCAGCTGTCTTAAATCCTTGCAATTCTTCATACAGTATCACACCAGACTGATGGTAGATTATTTTCTCTGACCGCATTTTAGCATTTTTGTGTGTAAGCAGGGTCTGATTTAACCTAGACTTATTTATATTTAGCTGTAAAAACCCCCACTGCCACATATATGCCAGTGCTAGCAGCACCAATGTCCTTTCAATCCATTTTTAAACTATGTTAATTAAGTTATGAATTGTAAAAAAGAATGCAATATGAAATATAAATAAAGCATTATGTTGATGGGTCACGAAATCCATATGGGAGGTCAATTCTTTAACTCATTCGGTACCGTAAGCGCCATTTGGCGTCACAGATCTGGGCCTCCTCAACCCCATATGGCGCAAAACATAACTGTCGTGGGAAAATAGAATTTTCATATCTAAGCATTGTCAAATGTAATTAAAGGCCTATATGTTTACGAAGCTTATTTTCTCTCGTAACAATTTCCGAAATTTGGATTTGACTAACAGAAAAATTATTTCAAGATCGTTGTTTGAAAACGCAGATAAAAAATAAAATCACAAAATTTCCAAAATGAAGTCGGCCGTATACACGGCTGTTGGAATTCTTGTTTTCCTGGTCTATTCAGGAAGAAATATCACGTAAACCATACATATATCGAAACATAAGATCGCTATCTATCCGATTATATATAAAGCATTTTCGTATTGAATGAAAAATATAACGAAATAAAACTATATTCCGAGAAGAGATCTGTGAGAAAATCGCGCAGTTTTGGAGGACATTTGCAAATGTTCAAATACCTTGAAGTGGCATCCGATTCCTTGAGAAATCTGACGAATTCACGAGATATTTTCTGTCAAATTTTCTGTAAGGTACAGGTATATATCCATTGTTGAGAATTCCTACGATCGTATACGTTTGGTAAATTTATTTCCCAAATATTCTGCTATTGTCCGACACCAACTTGTCATAATTTCGCTCCATCTTTTCTGTTT
Source organism: Hanleya hanleyi (assembly GCA_036873755.1). Lineage (NCBI taxonomy): Eukaryota > Metazoa > Mollusca > Polyplacophora > Lepidopleurida > Hanleyidae > Hanleya > Hanleya hanleyi. The sequence continues at coordinate 146,995 of JAVTVY010043822.1, forward strand.
GGATTTCTCCCAACGAAACCCGCAGTGAAAGACGCAACCCGATTGGCTCGCCTACGGGGCCGTACGTCACATGAACGCTCTTATCCAATCCACTTGCCCAAAGCAGCGGGCTTATCAGAAAGATCGTTTCTAAACATCCTTTTTCAATCCAATCAAATCTTTCGTTTCACTGGCCATCCGATAGAGATTGTACTACGAGAAGAAAGCTGAATGAATGGGCTTTACAATGGTACGTCATTCATTGAAATCGGTTCAGGGAAACGGAGCATGGACGCGATTGAATCAGATGAGAAAAAAAAACTTCTACTTCATTATTTTGCACGTAATATCATCACCATCAACGAAAATTTCTACCAGATCAAAACTTTAATTTATAAGTAATATGTGGATGAAATAAATTATGGAAATTATCATCTTTATCCAGGGAATGTATACTACAATCAGCTATAAATTTTACCAGCCAGAGATTACGTACATCTGAAACCAGACCATGACAATTTCGATGTTTTTTTTGTTGAAGCATTTTTTCAAACAGATAAAAACATGTTTTCATGAAATTTGCATGCATAATTTCATGTATAATTATAAAAATTTAAAAACACAAACACAATTTCTGATGTTTGTGTATTTCATGGAGATATAAAGTTTCAAATTTTATTCACTTTCATAAACAAAATATTTTTGAAATGAACTTTTGGTCGACAGTTTCTGTAATGGATGTTCGTGCACTGCAAAAATTCATTGCGTTTTATATACTTCTACTTTTTTATTGTTATTATACATTTGTTTGTCGGTCAATAGCTCGTTCAGAGCTAATGTTTTCTGGTTTGTATATTATACCGACGCTAAATAAAGTTTCTTACTCTTACTCTCTTACTCAGTGTTCGAATTTAAGAAAAATTTGAACCAGTCCGCCGGACTGGTGAGCCAACAAAGTAACCAGTCCGCAAATATTTTTACTAGTCCGTTAATATTAAATAAAAGATGATGTGGAAACATTTGTCATCATCAATATTTTGTGCTGTGATGGTTGCTACTAAATAAGAAATTAATAACTGTGCATTCCTTGAATTTCTTAAGCGCGTGTGAAGATAATCACAGACGACAAACTCCGTCGGCTAGACTTTGACGGCGACTTTGACTGCACGTGTCGTCGCGAAAAACACTGCTTCAGCAAACGCCATTTCAAGCCAAAAAATCAGTAGATTTCTTTCGAAGTTGATGGAGAGTATGTTTAAAATTGTCCTGGTAAACATGATCAGGTCGACTGAAGCGTATTTCATGTTGCTGATTTCTCGATTCCGGACCTGGAATTGGGAGCTTTATTTTCTGAAAAGATCGCCAACCTGCATTGCCATGCTGCATTACAGTCACACTTTACGGTATGCTGCCAATGTTCGCACCGCTTTACGGTTGTTGTTGTTGTCGTAAAACGCGGCCGTGGTCGTGATTTCGTTGGAATTTGCTGGAATTGTTTTTAGACTCACACGATTTATTTAGACTCTGTCGGGTAACCGAAAACAGACATTTAGTTTTTCATTCTTTACAAATTGTGCGGAGATATCCAGAGAAATAGTTTACACAATGAACTGAGAGCTTTTTTGTTACCAGTCCGACGGACTTGTTGTTCAGTCACTCACACCAGTCCGTTTGATTTTTTACCAGTCTCGGACTGACGGACAGGTGCCAAATTCGAACTCTGTTACTCTATTGAGACTCAGCTGTGGAGCTACTGGTACTGAGGCCAGAAATGAAGCTCGGTACTGAATGAGTTAAAATCCTTTGTCTGTCTAACAAGATCACAATAATAAACTTCATGAAGAGCCAATAAATTGTGCTGTATAAGTCTACTGTCTGCAGTGGTACCCAATGATGGACAAATATCATAAAGCTACATGATGAAGCAAAATCCCCAGATCTGGCCTGGGAATGTAGATATTGAACTAGGTCCTGTGAATTTCACGTATTAAAAACAAATGGCCATTTGGCTTACAAGGGATGTGAATTATAACATTGGGAATGTTTTATTCATGTTAGGCAAATTAGAATTACTTTTTCCTGATTCAAAGAAGTAAATTTCCATTTTTGTGGAAAAAAAAATCTTATTTTGAAATGCAAAAATGTGCCTTCATGTTTTCACCAACACCACCAGAATCTTGTCAGTCCTTTGCCTGTCTTGCAAGATCATTATACCCATATTTCATGGAAATCAAACAAGTTGTTTAGAAGATATCATGTTACACATGTTTACCTGAATTCAAGTCTTTAGTGCCTCCTAGTGATGACAAATACCACAAAAAACAAGCAGGTGAAATCTGAAGCCCTAGGGAGAAGGCACATAAGCATTCAATGAAAACATGAGATTGATCTAATCAAAACCCCTCGGCTTTCCCCAAGTGATTGAGACCCATGTGTAGTGTGAATTGGGGAAGAGATAGTTCTATGTGGGATGATCAAGAGGTCGGTAGTTGGTTACATTCAAGCATATAGGACAGAAATAGAAAAATTATATATCTGTAAAGGGGCATAACTCTGTAAAATCTGAGCCGAGGGGAGCCACTTTCGATACGCGTCTGACTTAGCACTCTGTAAAATAAGATCCGAGACAAATAAGCTGTACTGAACGCGGATCTGCAGATATAACTTGTACATTCAGCTAGATAACAAAATCCGAGAGTATTACATCCGAAAGGGGCTTAACTCCATAAGCCGAAGCGAGTAATCCTTTGTTGGCTTGTAGAATACAACAACATAAATAAGTTTCCAAAATATAGTAGCTATACCGAACACAGTTCTGCAGATATAGTTGGTTACATTCAGGCATATAGGACAGAAAGAGAAATTAATATATCTGTAAAGGGGCATAACTCTGTAAAATATGGGCCGAGGGGAGCCACTTTCGATAGGCGTCTGACTTAGCCCTACTGTAAAATAAGAACCAAGATGAATAAGCTGTACCGAACATGGATCTGCAGATATAACTTGTACATTCAACTACAGATAACAAAATCGGAGATTATTACATCCGAAAGGGGCATAACTCTATAAGCCGCTGCGAGTAATCCTTTGTTGGCTTGCAGAATGCAGCAATATAAATAAATTTCCAAAATACAGTAGCTATACCGAACACAGTTCCGCAGATATAGCTGATTACATTCAGGCATATAGGACAGAAATAGAAATTAATATATCTGTAAAGGGGCATAACTCTGTAAAATATGGGCCGAGGGGAGCCACTTTCAATACGCGTTTGACTTAGCACTCTGTAAAATAAGATCCGAGACAAATAAGCTGTACCGAACACGGATCTGGAGATATAACTTGTACATTCAGCTACAAATAACAAAATCGGAGATTATTACATCCGAAAGAGGCATAACTCCGTAAGAAGAGGCGAGTAATCCTTTGTTGGCTTGTAGAATACAACAATATAAATAAGTTTCCAAAATATAGTAGCTATACCGAACACAGTCCCGCAGATATAGCTGATCACATTCAGGCATATAGGACAGAAATAGAAATTAATATATTTGTAAAGGGGCATAACTCCGTAAAATATGGGCCGAAGAGAGCCACTTTCGATAGGCGTCTGACTTAGAACTAGATAGATAAGTGTTGAAAATTTGGTGGTTGTGTCCCAAGCGGTTTTGCCTAAAATGCGGTAACGGTTGGACGGACGTACGGACGTACATGGCAACGACAATACCCCGAGGCCAAAATGGCTGAGGGGTAAAAAAAATAATCATGATAATGGTTAAGAAGGTATTGATGTTAAGTTAGATAATTGAGATTTTTCATTTGAATGGCAATTTGGTTCCCACCGAAAGGGAATTATCATGTCAGCAATCCTATATTTATGCTTGGCAGCCTAGAATAGAACAGTTTTTAAATATTTCTCTAAGCGAATTGGTAAATTTTCATTTCACTAAAAACTTTTTTTTTTGAGACGCAAAAAACTTGCCTTAAAATTTATGCCAGTTACACCAAAACCTTTTCAGCACATTGCCTATCCTTCAAGACCATTGTAATAAAATTTCAAAGAAATCGGACAAGCTGTTCAGATGAAATCGTCACAGAAAGGTTTAACTATGCTCTGACTACAACGCCAACTAGTGGTGAGCAGCGGCTATCAAAACACAACCAGATAAATTTCCCAGGCCTAAGGAGATAGCACACAAAGTCTGACCTGAAAATATTTAACGGTTTCAGAGATATTCACGTTTAAAGTCGCGGCGGCGGCTCCGGCGGAGCCGCTTCTCATGAAAAATAAGAGCATCCACTTTCTGGAAATGCTTTAATCACCAGGCAAAATTGGTTGTTGTGATAAATGACTCAACATAAAGTCAATAAAATGAATTGATAAAATAATTTTATTTGTGAAGATTACCTAGCCCCATAACTGTTTTTGGTTCCATAAGTGGAAACTCAGATTTGGTTCTAAGGTGATTGGTCCAACACATACAATATCGGTCTTACTCTAGCTGGCAAAGTGGAGTCTGCACAAAAACAGTCAAAGAGAATAATTATTTTAGGCAAACAAAAGATGATCAATAACTCAACTGAGAAAAAGATATTTCCATGAGGGTCTTGTCCTATACGGTTGATCCAAAGACAAAATGTAATTTTTTTCACATACATTTCTTTCAGAGAGAAAACTGCATTCTTCAGATTTAGCAGTTTTATAATGAAATGTTCCAAGCTCAACAGTGCAAGGTGCAAAACTTCTTGGCTTCCCCAGCAATTGAGAAATATGCTGAGTATGTGCAACATATTATGGTTATATTTACTAATCATCCAGAATTGTCCTTTTTAAAGCATATCACTGCAGATATAACAGCTACATTCAAGCATATATATAAAAAAAAAATCATAATTTTTATGCCAAAAAGGGGCACAACTCTGTAAAACATGAATTGCAGGCAAGCACCTAAAAGGTGCGTGGACCCCTCAGCCTGTTTTTTTTTTTAGTCAAGTAGGATCAGGGCTGCATTCCGAAAAACGTATGGGCACCCAAAACTCAAATGAAACAAAAAATAAAAGTGATAGATATAATAGACTTCGTTTTCATGTGAGTGGTGTGCTGGGATTACAGCATGCAAGAAAGTGTAGCTCTTTCAGTGGCAATTTATGCATTGCACAAGTGTGATAAGTTTAATGGCTTAGAAACACACTGATTGACACTCTCCTAATCACTCGTTTTAAATAATTTCCAAGGTACAGTAACATGTTTGGTGACGAAAATTGAAGCATTATGTTGTACCAGTTAAATGTGTGGACACAAATATGGTTCATGCAAAAGTTTTAGGATAAATCATATGATGTAAAATAGAATGATTTAACAGCAAAATTGAAGAAAAATGTTGTCCTTCATTTAAGGTGACACGAAATTCAAACTACACTTCTGAAATAAATATGTTTTGTGCAAAAGCTTTAAGATAAATCATATGATGTGGAGTAGAATGATTTAATAGCAAAATTGAAGAAAAATGCTGTCCTTCATTTAAGGCGACGTGAAATTCACATTAACAGGGGTTCGATACTGCAGGGATTCCCCTGCCAGTTATTTCATATTATACTTCTGAAATAAAATATGGTTTGTGCAAAAGCTTTCTGATAAATCGATGCAGCAAAATTGAAGAAAAATGTTGTCCTTCATTTAAGGCGACATGAAATTCAAACCTAACAGGGGTTCGATACTGCGGGGACCCCCTCGCCGGTTATTTTCTCTTGTACTTGGGAAATAAAATAATGTCACCAACCTGTTAGTTATTACTATAAAAGGAAAAAAAATTAGGTGATTCAGCATGTGTGTGAAAAAGCAATGTACACTGCAGGCTGAGAAGCTGTGAATAGGAAAAAGTCCAAAACTTTAACATTTAGTGCCCCAGGGGTGGAGAAATCCCCCAAGGGTAGTGCATAGGTTGAACAAGTGTAGCATCATGTAAGCTCTCAGAATATATGGGAATTGGGGAGTTCCATCCAATGGTAATCTTGAATGGCCCAGGCTTTCTTGTATCAGGGAACCTTCAAAAGTCAAAATGAAACATGCAACCAAGGGTTCCCAATGGGCATAGATAACAGTGCAAAAAGCCAAGCCATCAATAAACAAAATAAAAGAAATAATTAAAATTCATGAAATCATCATAGCCATCTGAAAATCTAATCACTTCATCAGTCAACATTCAGTAAGCTCTCACCAAAGTTTGGTCAGGCCTGACTTGATAGATCTGCAGATATTCAGCGGACAAGAACATGTTGATGGGCATAGATAACATTGCAAAAGCTGAGCCATCAATAAATAATAAAAAAAATAATTAAAAATCACGAATATCATCATAGCCATCTGAAAATCTAATCATTTATTCAGTCAACATTCAGGAAGCTCTCACCAAAGTTTGGTCAGGCCCGCCTTCATAGATCTGCAGATATTCAGCGGACAAGAAAATGTTGACGGACGGACGTCCGGACGGACATACGTACATGGCAACGACAAGACCCTACAGCCCTATGGGCTGAGGGGTAATAAGAGTCAAGATAAATAATTTTTTGTACGCTTCTAGAATAAAAGTAGATACATGTAAATAAGTTTCCAAAATTTAGTAGCTGTACATAACACAGATCACATATATAACTGGTGCATTCAGCTATATCACAAAATCAAAGATTATTACATTCAATAAGGGGCGTAACTTCATAAAATTTGGTCTGAGACAACTAATTCTTTCGCTGACATATAGAATACAACTAGATAAAAAAGTTTCCTCATAACTGTACCAAGCACAGGTAATTAGATATAACTGGTTACATTCAAGTATCACAAAATCAGAGATTATAGCACCTGAAAAGGGGCAAAACTCCGTAAAATAAGGACTGAGGCAACTAATTTTCTTTTGGATTCTAGAATACAACTCTATAAATAAATTTCCAACGTTTCTGAATACATCTGTAAATGGGGCATAACTCTGTAAAATATGTGCCAAGCGGAGTCATTTTTGGTAGGCCTCCAACTTATAACTAGATAAATGACCTTCCAAACTTTGGTGAATGTATCTCAAGCGGTTTCCCTGAAATGTGGTGATGGATGTACAAACGACGATAATACCCCAAGGCCAAAATGGCGGAGGGGTAAAAAGTAAAACATTTTCAAAAAAAAAAATAGAACAAAATGCCATATTTTTCCACCAACACATGTACTTTACATGATTTCTTGACATGCTATTAGTATTCTCTACCATAGAGAAGCTATGTAGGATGCGACGTATAAGTATCACCCTTCCAGAAATAACCTTCCAGATAATGCAGCCAATATATCTCAATTTAGATCTGAGCAAATACAATTTGTTCATTTGTCAAGCATTAAAGGAATACTTTACAAAGTTTAGACTCTTGAAAAAATATGACCAAATAATTTACTGTTGTTGAGGGCAATAACCTATTATTTTTATTACAATTTGTGAAGCCATGTTTCCGCTTTGAGGCCGATGTGGGCACTACCATGTTACCTGTGGGATGATGTGACTGATGACATCAGCATTCAGGACAACATCACGGCTAACGCTTGATCAAGAGAAGTTCCCCGTTCCAACTACGGACATTTAAATTATTCTGGGCCAGAGTTTTAATTCGAGAAGAAAGCTAATGCGGAAAATGTAATTTCTAAAAGGAAAGGGGTTTAGGTTATCTCCATCAACTGAAGAATTTCTTCCCTGAGTTTTTCGACTGAGACTTGTCCGATTCCAATTAGGAAGCTAAAAAACAAATAAAAAAAAAAATAGGCACAATGGGAGCCCTGATATCAAGTCTTGGTTGTAAACCATGTGTATCCACCAAAAATCTGGGAGATGGTAACTCATAACTGTCAAGTCAATTTGAATCTTTCATTTAACTTCTAGGATTTTGAAGAAACATGCACATTGGAACAGTGAGTTTGTGTTGAAACTCAAAAGTATACACACCTTAAGCTTGAATCAAGCATTGGAAAGTGCATACACAGTTTGAAATACATGTATAAGTATTAAGGCAGTGTGACATCACTGGACCTAAATATGATTGCAACAGACCACCAAGCTTTATTTGCAGTTTACTCTGTGTAATAAAATCGTAAAAAATTACAATAAATATTTTCCGACACTGTTTGCAATGCTCTTTCATTTGATGGAAACTTTACTTGAGGGTTTACCATCACTTTAAGCAAATGTTAGACCTTCAGCTTAAGGCAGCATGGTTTGTACCATGTTTGTCTGGCACAGGAGGTAGATTAAAGTGTCAAACAAATTAGGCGCTCTGACAATCCATTGTGATCAGTGTCTGTGGAGCCAAATTTTCAAAATTTGAATTTTTTTGTAGTTTTGGTTAGGTTTTTGCTAGGGTTAGGGCTTTGCTAGGGTATGTTTGTTTGGGTCATCGTCGCTGTGTGACCAATAAGGTTAGGTGTGACGTTAAACTTCAAACAACCAACCAACCAATCTCATGTTAGATTTCTTTTTATTTCTTGAAAAAATCCCTGAAAAGTAATTAGGAAAAGTAAAGACAAGTGGGAGTCCTGCTGTCACATTATGTTAGATTACAAGAACAATGTCTATCGTACATGTACCACATGATTTCAGCAAGTTGGGACAATCTTTTTCAATCTTATAAGTATTGAATTTTACTTCAGAATTATGCATCAATAATCATTGAGTGTTGATTTTAGAATTTTGAAGTCATGAATTCATGGTAAAAATTAACGCATGAATGTAACCTTTGCAGAAACATTCAGCTCCGTATGTTAAAAAAAGTAAAAAGAAGAAAAAAAAAGAAGAGGTTTCAAGTGTGACTTTTTTTATGACAAACTTCAAATACATTCCAAATTCTTTGATCAGCTACATTGCATGAAATCATAAAATTTTGCCACAAAAATGAGTAAACAGCAAAAAATAGCAAATTAAAAAAAAAGAAAAAAATTTTGTTGGAAAAGAATTAGTCAGTTGATGAACTGCACTTACATGTAAAGGTGAAATGCAAAGGTTTTTAGATTATCCTTTTCACATTTTATATAGGTTGAATAATGATAGAAATACCAGTCTATCTAATTCACTTGGTTTAATTTGAATTATCTTGTCTGCTAGAATCTTTTTATAAGTTGGTACCCCTAGCACAGTTGAATTCAGATTTGCAAAACGTCATCGCTTATCTTTCCTCGATTGTGACGTCACATCAGACCAGCCGCCGGAAGACTGAACGTTACAAGTATTGATGCCCGGCCAGAGGCATGGTCTGATGTGAGTCACAAACGAACGCCAAACAAGGGCAGATAAGCGTTGCGGATTTCATTTCTGAAATCGGCCAGGCTTGAGATGTCAACTTTGAAGCACTTTTTAAAAGCTACCAGGAGACAAAATACTTCAAATAAAACCAAACAGAGTATTTGGGCTGATATTTCCATCATTAACCAGCCCGCGAAGAATATAAATAGGGAAATATGAAAATCTTTGCATTTCACCTTTAAAATCTCCGAAATCTGGTATTGGGCATGCCCACGAGCTCCAAGTATATATGTACATATAATGTTGTACAATACCTGGTTCTGTGTTGGGCTATATTATTAGTGTGCATTAGTCCCATACATAGCCAGGGTTCTCTGATATCCGCTCATTCTCAACTTGTCACATATAACATTGTACCTCTTCAACCTACAATCTGTATTCACTTTGACTCTACTTTTATGAGAAATCATTTAAAAAAATCATAAAAAATAGATGACAAAAGCATAAAATTTCCTTGAAAATAGCATAAAATAATCATAAATTTTCACAAAACTTGGCATAAAATCAGAATTAAAATTCCTGAAATGTGACTGGGAGGCCTGTGGAGAATATATTGACAAGAGTGAATCACTCTCTCAATACAGCAATCACTCTCATAATACAAAATCTAGGATAGTGATCAACAGCTCTAGCAAATTATACAGACAGGCGAGACCGTGGAGGTCGGTCTACTGCCAAAGGTTGGCTTAATTCTTTGGTCTACAAATACTAGTTTTACATTATAGTGACAGACACCGATTTTTGAAAACATAGTGTGCTACAAAAAGTGTGTTAAATGTACCGAGGGAAGACATTAGAGGAGCTAAAAAAAACCCCTCACTTTAAGTTTCTCAGTGGAGTTTTCTTTTTAGGTTATGTAACCATTTCAGAAAATTACCAGAAAAATGTAGTCCTCATACAGCTTGTCACCGTGTGTGGTGCACATCTGATACCATACTGATGAAACTTTCCCTTCGTTTGAGTTAAATGCGATGGCACTGCCTAGACTCCATTTTCTAAATCTGCAGACGCTGAAATATGGATGGCCATAGTTCATTTTTGAAAACTGGAACAGAATGCTCTCTTAAACTAGGATGAAAGTAACTCCGAAAATGGAAGTCATTGTGATAAATATTCTATATTTCGGCTTTGCTTATGCCATCATCAGGAATACATATAAACAATTGGAGTATACAGTCAGCTATATATACAAGTTTGAGTAGAAAAGGCGGCAAATATACAAGCGAGCATTGGAGTTCAGCAAACAATACCACTGGTGTGAGTTACACTCAATATATTAGTGAGTACTAGTCAATACAATGAAGCTCATGTTCACCTAAAGACAATCAGGTCCTTAGATGCCATTATTCCATGATTTAGTTTGGGTGTTTTACTCTTGATAGCAAGTGCTTCTTTGAACAGTAGTTCATTCCAATTCTTAGCTTGGTCTATTATTTTAACATTTTGCAAAGCCGAAATATAGAATATTTATCACAATGACTTCCATTTTCGGAGTTACTTTCATCCTAGTTTATGTGAAATTGATCTGTGGGAATAATGGATGCTCTCTTAAGCCTGGCGCACATGAGAGTTACATGTATCCCCTCAGCCAAGGACCTCAAGTGACTGTTGGTTCAGAGGATAACTCTTGTGTGCAGGCAGTTTTTAGCAAGTTCTTCGGATCATGAGCCCGGGAGCAAAATATCTATCATGTTTGATCATACATGTACTTGCCTCACGAGGCAAAATCCTCAACATGTGAGTGTGGCGAACGCAAGCTATCAGCTCAGCCATTTTATTCAACCGGCCAATGAAATGCATCTCATATTCACGTGATTTGTACGCGCGGCTGTTCAAAATGGCCATTCTTCAGCAGGTCCAGTCAATTGAAAGATCACATGATCTATCACTACAAGTGGTCATTTATCTGATTTTTATCACACAAGTTTGATAAAACTTTTTGAAACAAGCTTTAACAAGTTTCGTATCGGTTTTATCAAACGAGTGTGATAAAAATCAGATAAATGACCACGAGTATGATTTATTTCTCACATCACAATAATCTGGCATGTAAATGTCCAAAAATAATCAAAGATACTAGCAAAATTGTGTGGTAATAGTTCTGTGGGTTATTGTTTTATTTTGGGTATATGATTATACCACCAGAAAACGAGAGCCAGAACTTTTAAAAACGTTATCTTGCCTCCCGTTGTTTTTGGAACGTCATGACGTTATAGCGGTCCTCGCTCATTCATCCGACGTAGCATGATGTCACATTTAAATAAGATTTGAATGAAGGAGACCGTTATAACGTCATAACATTCTACAAACCAAGAGAGGCAAGCGATGCAAGTTTTCAAGACGGATTCATAACAGGATAACTTAAGTATTGTTATTAGTACAATTTTGCAAAATATATTTGCCCCAAAAACGTATGAAAGTTATGTCACATAAAATGTATATAAGCAACATTTTAGATAAAATTAAAAGCTTTGCAGTTCACTTTTAATGTCGCGTTCAGCAATATTTCAGCTATATAGAGACGATCAAACAAAATTCTAAGTACTCAAAGCCAATAACTTAGTAATCCAACACAATAAAACAAACACACATGAGGACTTATGCAACAATCCGATTTCTCTCAAATCACCCAAGACCCAGTCCTCCCTCACCCGACTAAAGAGATATTCCAAAGTAGTCGCTCGATAAAAAGTATCTCTTACAATCTTAAAATCTATACAGTCGATAAGAATATGTTTCCCTGTGAGATCTTTGTGGCATGGAATACACCTTGGGATGCTCTTTTTTTTTAGTAAATGTTCGTGAGTTAATCATGTATGGCTGATTCTACATCGCCTGATCATGGCTTGATCGAAACGTTTCTGGCTGTTCAGATGAGTATAGCCTGCAGTTTTTTTGAACTCATGAAGTTTGTTATTATTCACAGCATCCTATAAATATTGAAACAGCCCTCTAACATAAGTGAAGAGAGAGGGTCTGAAATCGCTATATGGGATTCCAACAGGATCAACCTCATCATCGGAAGCCCTGCTCTACAAGCATTATAGAAAGTAGTATTGGATTATCTGTATGATTTGAACAATTTGTCAAATTCCTGCTCTAATGAATTTTATCACTCCCAGATTTTATGGAGCAAAAGTTCCACTTCCTGTGATTGACTTACTAACTCTTTCCCCAATATATGCGGGTTTTGACGACTTGTGTCGATCCCCATGTAAGTGTGTTTTGACGGGTGTTCGCCTAACCCATGAAGACAGATTTTGACGTGTCACTGAGTTCCCATGTGATGGATTATTTTTTCTATATTTTTTTGCTTTTACTTTGAGTAAATCCTAATTAAACCTTGGCCAATCAGTGATGCTGTTTTACTTCATCTTATTACCAGTCTTCATTCTCCTTTGTGGAAGTATATGGGATTAAAACAGTAATAGCTCCTTCTATACCTGCCATCTCGTGATGTTACTGCCAAACCCAGAATCTACGGACAATTAGCTGCACAACGATATGCGATATTGCGGAAAAGACAGTGGGAAAAGGCAGCGAGAAAAGCAGGACATAAACACTGCGAAGCGTAGCTAAAATGTGATAATTTCTTCCCTTTTTTCGTGATTTCCAACGGACAGAAAGCAGACAACACATTTTCTCACAAGATTACTTATTTTTAGAATAAATGTTGCTGATATTGGTATAAAACATGACAAAATAACGTAGAATGGGTCTGTGGGAGGCCATTGGTAAATATTTCTCCACATGACATGGGACATAAACGGGATATTTTACAAATCTATTATGGATAGAGAGAGAAAAATCCCTGCAAGTCTAAAGGGGAATAAGTTAAAGGATGTTACTGTAGTCAGGATATTTGTTGGCTGTTTACATTTGCCAAGTGCAAGTTAAAGGTCTTGGAAAAATGTAACTTTTTTCTATAACTTGCTTCTTTCAAAAACAATATTATCTCTGACATACATACAGAGTAATCCCTCTAATAATTCAACCAGAGGAAGTGAAATTTCCTGCCATAAACCCTAGGGATGATCAAATTTATTAGAATAAGAAGTTGATGAAATGGTCCAATATCATCCAAATAAGTAATTATTTCTTTGTTATTTCAATTTTTTTAGAGGGTGATCCAATTTATTAGAAGAGCCGATTGAATTTTGTCCCCCAAATTAGGGGTGATTGAATTTTGATAGGGTGATTGAATTATTAGAGGGATTATCATGAATATCAATAGATATATCAGTGCACAAGGACACAAAGAATTGTACCATAGGATGAAAGATAACACATGGACATGTATTCTGAATAGATAACTCTTGTTTTACCACTTGTATGTGTATCATTTGCCCCTTTGTTCCAACGAAGTAGGCTCTCATTTGCAAATTGTCTGGTAATGAGTGAGCGAGTCCATCTGAATCCTTTCGTCGGCAAAATAAGGAGAACCGTTGACATTAGAACCTTGACTTTTGGCATGAAGGTGCATTAGGGGACTGTTACCAGCAAGTTCTGAGCTGACCTACTTTTGATGAAAATTTCTGGTGATTTCAGATGAAAATCCCTGGTGATTCTGACTTGGGCTGTGCCCATCTTAATATCGGCAGAATTTCAACTTGGGGCAAGGGGATTTCCAAGAGTTCAGAATGCGTCGGAGTCCTAATGCCTACCCTACTTCGTAGGTCCTGTGACGTTAGTCACACTGCCATGTTATTATTGTATTACCACAAATGTTATGGTGAGAAAGAAACCTCTTTCTATGTACTGTCGGGAACCTGGCTTAAAATGAAATAGGGCTGTGGAAGAAAAGACAACCTCTCATGGCAAGTATTTAGTATTCCCACTGTTGTTCTAGGTCATTATCGGCATCACTGTTCGATTTGTTTCAAATAGTTCAACCAATTTTTTATACATTTTTTTTTTATATTAAAGAATTAGAAAACAGAGTGAATAAAAACTTACCACTTTCTTTGGGCAAGGTCCAAACCTCACAGCGTGGAAATTCCAGAATGGCAGATTTTGTTGTTGACCAGGTTTTTAAATGTCCGAAGTGATAAAACACGATGCCTCTCAGCTGGAATATAAGTGGAGAGATGGAAGACCCTTTGATGGGTAAACGTCACATTCCCCGGTCAGTTGTTTCGGACTATTGGCGTGGGATACGTGGACCAAAATGTTTTTGTCACTTGTTGGATCTCTCTCAGTCTGTAGACTACCAAACTCCGATGAAATCATCCAGGAGGGAACACTGGGATCGAAGTCTTATTTTTGTCATGATGCTGTAGAACGGTATCCCGCCCCCGAAACTATCACTGCAGATATAATGTGGAATTGTAGGTTCTCCGCCCCGAGTAGACAGGCCTGTTGAAGACATCCAAGGAGAAGAGAGACTATTAGAAAATCAGTTGTGTACCCTGGGTTTATGGCGCGTAACTCAAAACTTGATTTGAGTGGGCGGAAAATCAAAGGTCAAATCCACTATCTTACTTATAGTCAATCAATAAGCAGTGATCACTGCTAATCACCGCTGATAATCTGCTGAATTATATAAATATATCTATACTGATAAATGTCACACTGACACACTATCAAAAGATTTACCTGAACAAAAAATAAATTTACAAATATCAATGGAAAAAGTTTACCTGACAAAGAAATATATACATATCAATGTTATGATCGAATTCTACCCAAGAGTATATTGATGAATATGATGAAATCAATGGGTGAATAAAATTTTCCAAAAATCTTTTAACACATGTCTCAGATTGATACTTTTAGAGATGGGTAGAAAAATAAGACACCTACATGTTGGTATCTGGTTTTATGTAAGGAATCATTAGCATATGCAACCTACATAGACCTATACATATATTAAGGACATATACTGGGCTGGGCCCAGATGGTAATTGGAGATAATACAAACACATATACACCCACAGTGGTTGACAATAGTAGTGGTAATCTGGACATTTCCACCTGTGACAGGTGTGATAATTAATAACCAGACCAAGTGAATAAAGCTGGGGGAGTATAAAATACTAACTCTATATCAAAGGAAATGTGATACCAATATACATTTATCAGAAATACAAGTCAGAAACCCATAACCTAACATGTATTATATAACTGTACCCGGTTACATAATACGCCATGCAGATGAACTGTCATGGGAAGAAACCCAGAGATGGAGTACAACTATTTGTATACATATGGTACCGAACATGTTCAGATGAATAGATAGAAGTATTAGAAATAAGCAGGACCTGCAAAGGTCATTAATGATGGGAAGTTGTAACTGTCATTACCTTTGTTTTACAGGCCCACCTGTGCGATGTAGGCGATGAGGGTCTGCCGGCCGTATCTTCACCTAATACAGGGCATAACTCTATTATATGATAGATAGAACTCACACATGACACTCTCTCCAGCGTAGGGTTTCATTCATTCACGTATTTCCATGCCACATGTGGCTGGCTTACAAAATCACCCATTCATGCTTTTAAGCTCCGCCCACTTTCCCCCAAAGCTCCCAGAATGCCATGATCAATATTTATAAGCGGCCTGAGTATAGGACGAGAATAAACTCTACTCCCGCCTCAATATGTGTAACGTGAGACCGATGACACTGAACTTGCGGCTTGGTGAGTGGGCTTGTATTGTACAATGCGAGGCTCTCTAACGTGGGTGACTGTGCAGTCAATGCAGGCCAGGCTTCTCACCACAACAACCACTGAGATTATATTTCACAATAACTATGCGACAACAGAGCCACCACCGCCGCATGACATCTGTTACACTGGAAAGGCAATCCTTTCAACAGTAGTTCTTCACAGCTATATCCCCACAGAAGACACAAGGATCCACGTCCAGTACCACATTCACGTGTAGGATATACTGCGACTTATCTAGGCCCATAAAAACATACCCCTGGTTTCCTATCACTAGACTCTCATGGGTTGTGTGTGGGGATGGGGTGTTATTTTTTGGAGAGAAGGTAGGCAGGGCTTTAGATCTTTTCAATTTGGGCACACTATTGCAATTTGGATGTGGTGAACAGTTTTCCGGCTCTGATCCGCACCCAGCAAAAATACAAAAAGATACCTGAATTCAGGTAGGCTTAGCTATATGTAGGATTTGCATAAATAAGATCCACAATTGATAAAAAGTATCTCCCTGAATTTATCAACTTAAATTTTTTCTCCTCTAATTTCTTCAATTGAAAAGCGTCACGGTATATCTCAGCTTATATGAACTATATATCTTGAAAAGACAAAACGCGGTGATGGGGCAATACTGAGCCATGATATGTTAGGTAGAGTATAAGACTTGTTATTACATCTGTGGTATTGCGACAATGATGGTGCTGTGACCTTGACATATTGGCCGGGCAATCTATATCTTCTTTACAATCAGCATCAAACATATGAAGATTTGTAAAGGTTGGTGAAGTGTAACTCAAGTTATCAGACAGACAATGTCACTTTTGGAGTACTGTGACCTTGACCCCAAAGTCAATAGGCTTCTTTGGATCCACATGAGCAATAAACATGTAAGGTTTGATTAAGATCACTCAAGATATTGTGCGGACAAGTTTTGAGATTCTTTGAACCACATGAGCTACATACATTGTACCTTTGAAAGTTCATACAAACCAGTGATGCAAATAACTCACTTTTTTTAGTATTATCATTTTTGATGATGTTAGAGTAGGATGCTTTTATTAGAATTGGTACAATTTTATTAACAAAATTGTGAGTGATTGAATTTGAATAGGGTGATTGAATTAGTAGAGGATTTACCATAACATTCAACATTTCCAGGCGTGCAAGTGGCTCACGGTGAAAATATAGGAGAAAACTTGCCAAAATATAGGAGAAATACAGGAATTTTCTTAATGAAATCTCGAGTCATCCATGTTTATTCCTTTATCTCTTGGTATAAAAAGCAATACATGAAAATATGGTTCCCTTATTGCATTACCCTTACAGACCTCAGGTGTACACCTAAATGTAAGTGTAGATTAGGTGTACTTTAGGTGTAATTGAGGTGTATGAGGTACACCTAAACTGATTTACATATTTGGATACTCCTCAACTACACCCCAGGCCTAATCTACATGCAGCTAAACTACACCTAATTTACTAGGTGTAATTTAGGTGTGCACCTACAGGGCGCGAAATGTTCGGGTGTCCACCTGTCGATGACAGGTAGTATTTATGTGCGACAGGTAAAAAAAATAAATGACTGTCGCATGCGACAGGTGAAACATTGCAGGGATTCATAGGCGTTGATCTTTACTAACGCCCGAAGCAAGAAAAACTTCTTGTTGTTGTTGTTAAACGATGTCTCAACTTCTGCTGAGAGCATGCCATGCTTTAGAGCTAAAAATAAATTTAGCCTCGTTATGCTTCGGCAAGCGTCGACGTTCGATCAGACCTCAACGCTCCAGATTTGCTTACACTGTTGGAGAGACCATTGGAGATCGGCAGCCGCCGAGGTATATTTCAAGTCACGGATATTCTTCAGATCAAAGGTCACAGTGAACAGATCGGGAACCCACGCTCAGATGTCAGACAAACGAGTAAAAGAAGGTTATCGACGGATGTCTGTCAAACTGTACGCATTGCGGCAGGAAAGCTGACTTAGGAAAATGTGCTCAAGTTTACTGAAACAAATTCCATTCGGTCTACTGCTAAAGAATTCCAATGTTACCATATCATTAATTTTTTTTTTAAACATTACAAACGTGAAGCTGATCTAGAGAATGTATTCTAATAGCCTGACAGGGGCG
Organism: Hanleya hanleyi; assembly: GCA_036873755.1. NCBI lineage: Eukaryota > Metazoa > Mollusca > Polyplacophora > Lepidopleurida > Hanleyidae > Hanleya > Hanleya hanleyi. Next base: position 165,088 of record JAVTVY010043822.1, read on the forward strand.
ACACTAACCAGACATGAGGTTGGTTGTGTTGTGCTTCTCAATCACCGTACGTACACTGGTATATTCCATGAACACAAAATGCTAATAACTTTATACATATCTGTGCTTCCGTCATCGTGCCTCATAGTGACATTTCAAAAAACAAATTAGAAATGAAAATGAATGGTAGGCTACTGGGGAAAGCTAGATTGTGCGAGGTTTTTTTGGTTTGGTTTTTTTTTTTGGTAATAGGTTATTTATCATTTGACCAGGGAGAGTAATTATTTATCATTTGCCTAGCAATTATCAAAACTAATTAATGAATTATTTGTCATTCTGTGTTCTTACTACATGAGGTAATAAAAACATTTTAAAACTCAAGAAATCAGAAATTTGGTGAGTGGGCATTAAAAATAAAATCCTCAGGACTAAAATAGATAGTTTTCTCATCAAAACATCCCGGTGCGTTCATCGTTTAAACATAATTCGATCATCATATAGAAATTTTGACAAAATTGTGTACAAGTAAGTTTTGGGTGGGACAGGTAGAAAACATGAATTGCAGGCAAGCACCTAAAAGGTGCGGGGACCCCTCAGCCTGTTATTTTTTTTTAGTCAAGTAGGATCAGGGCTGCATCTAGAGCTAATTTAGTTCCGGAAAACGTATGGGTGCCCAAAACTCAAATGAAACAAAAAATGAAAGTGTTGTTGTTGTTCAATTTGAAAGGAACTACTCCAAGAAAAAAGCCTCTGAGAGCCTCAATATCGATCCGATTGCATAGAGGGTATTGAACCTCTGTTTTGTGATTGATCACAGGCTCTTTGCGCCAAAATTCACTACAAAAATTGGACCCTCCATAATGAATTACGAAAAGGAACTGTCCTGTGGATACAGTTTGTGTGATTTCTGTACCATATATAATAGACTTCGTTTTCACATGAGTGGTGTGCTGGGATTACAGCATGCAAGAAAGTGTAGCTTTATCAGTGGCAATTTATGCATTGGACAAGTGTGATAACAAGTTAATGGCATAGAAACACTCTGATTGACACAGGCCCACCATGCATTATCATTATTTGGGGGGAGGGGGGAGCATAAGCTCCAGGTATGCGAACTGGTTCAAAATTGCCCAGAGTCAGGCTGAAAATGGGCTCTCCTAATCACTCATTTTAAATAATTTCCAAGGTACATACATGTACAGTAGGATGTTTGGTGACAGAAATTGAAGCATTATGTTGTACCAGTTATATTGTAAATGTGTGGACACAAATATCCGCTCATGCAAAAGTTTTAGGATAAATCAAATGATGTGGAATAGAATGATTTAACAGCAAATTGAAGAAAAATGTTGTCCTTCATTTAACCCCCCACCGGTTATTTCCTCTTGTACTTCTGAAATAAATAATGTCACCAATCTGTTAGTTATTTTACTATAAAGAAATACATTTTAGGTGATTCAGCATGCGTGTGTGTGAAAAAACAATGTATACTGCATCTCATACGTATCACATGAGGCTGACAAGCTGTGGACAGGAAAAAGTCCCAAACTTTAACATTTAGTGCCCCAGGGGTGGGGGAATCCTCCCGAGGGTGGTGCATAGGTTGAACAAGTGTGGCATCATATCATATAAGCTCCCAGAATATATGGGAATTTGGGGGGGGGGGTTCCATCCAATGATTTTCTTGAATCTTGAATGGACCAGGCTTTCTTGCATCAGGGAACCTTCAAAAGTCACAATGAAACATGCCACCAAGGGTTCCCGATGGGCGTAGATAACAGTGCAAAAGCTAAGCCATCAATAAATAATAATAAAAAATAATTAAAACTCAGGAAATCATCATAGCCATCTGAAAATCTAATCATTTCATCAGTCAACATTCAGGAAGCTCTCACCAAAGTTGGGTCAGTACTGACTTGATAGATCTGCAGATATTCAGTGGACAAGAACATGTTGATGGGCATAGGTAACAGTGCAAAATCTCAACCATCAATAAATAATAAAAAAAAATAATTAAAAATCATGAAATCATCATAGCCATCTGAAAATCTAATCATTTCATCAGTCAACATTCAGGAAGCTCTCACCAAAGTTTGGTCAGGCCCGTCTTCATAGATCTACAGATATTCAGCGGACAAGAAAATGTTGACGGACGGACGGACCCCAGGACGGACGGACGTACGTACATGGCAACGACAAGACCCCACAGCCCTATGGGCTGAGGGGTAAAAACCTTACCTGTCACATGTGACAGGTGGACTGAAAAAAACATTTCATGCCCTGACCTACAGGAAGATTATGTGTACACCTAAACTACACCTAAAAGCAGTAAGGGAAGTCACACATGTCTCACATCAAGGCAGAAATTCACAATGTGTCAACTTTCCAGAATGTGAATGGACTAAGAGAGTTTTGGAATTTTGAATAGATAACCTATAAATATCAAAATATTTCATCAAATCAAAAATGTGCCCTACTAATAGCTCCCAGAGGCAAGGGGTGCCACACCCTCTCAGACCTTTTGTCTGCTGTAGCCATATTCTACATCACTGTATATTTAACAGTTGATGTTGATAAAAAAAAGTTGGACAAATGTTCAAACTAGAGGCCACGGCCACACTTGATCCCATCGGCCTAGTGTGAACTTGCCATCCCTTTCACATGAGCAATATAAATCCCCGGTATAGACAGATACCGGAGAATAATAAGGGGAAACAGAAGTAGTTGGAGGAAAAACAGTCATGTTTATTTGTATGGAAAGTTGGCTAGAGACAGCTAGATATAAAAGGGGCGGGCACCAACCAACCACCCGCTCTGATAAGAGGAGCATTAAAGTGACTCAATTATGTGTAAGGAAATGTTCACATGTATGTTGGTTAATGTAAAATGTTAAAGGCATAGTACGATAGGCCCAGGTGTATTATACAGACAAGGGACATATTTACCAAATACAAAAACATGGGTCGATCTGTGCCTGATAAATTGAAACCTTTTGGAGACAACACACAAATTTCAGCTTCTGCCAAGATATATTGGAGATATATATGCTCAAAGACAATATATGAGGGTCGGGCGAGGGCTAGTTTGGAAGATAGACGGTGCGGCTCGTCGACCTGGGGATGGGGACATGCTCTCCTTGAGGGTAGTGGTAGGTGTGCTGACATGAAAGCAATAGAAAGCTCCCTGTGCATGAAACAACCACACTGACAACTGCATGCCATCATGTCAGTCTGAAAAACCACAAGGTGGAATTCAATTCAATTCAGGAAATTGATCATATGCACAGTGCGCACCCAAACTTTAGGAACTCAGTTGTAATTAATATAGTAAGTTACATGTGTGGTCACAAATGGTTCCTGCAGAAGCTTTAGGGTAAATCATATGATGTGAGATACAATTATTTGATAGCAAAATTGAAGGAAATGTTGTCCTTCATTTAAGACGACACAAAATTCAAAAACCAAGGGTTCGGTACTGCGAGGATTTCCCCCAGTTATTTCATATTATACTTCTGAAATAAAAGATGGTTCATGCAAAAGCTTTAGAGTAAATCATATGATGTGGAATAGAATGATGTCATAGCAAAATTGAAGGAAATGTCCTTCATTTAAGGCGACACAAAATTCAAAACTAACACGGGTTCGGTACTGCGGGGATTCCCCTGCCAGTTATATCATACAAGTGCTCATTCATTGCCATGGCTCATTCACCCCCATGGGTTAGTTTATAGGGATAGGGAGATCGCGTGCCCTTTCTATACTACTCATCGCGCATGCGCAGTCGACCCATTCTACTGTAGGGTGCAAGCCTGGCTCATGGAATCAAGGGCAGTCTCTGCGAGCGATCGCTCGCGCTCGCGCCCACACACGCCCAAAGACCTCCAGGCGACCGATTTATCACTCGCCCATAATTGTAACGAAATCCAGCTAAATGGTATCATAAAACAATAGAATCGCCTCCCGTAAAACTTTAATTTTCAACGAGTACCTCCGAAGAAAACTCAAACAGAAAGCGAAAATAAACTTCTAACTTTTGACATGCGCATAACGCGAACGTCCTGACCAAACACCTTTTGCAAAGTGATGCGTGATTGGCTTATTAAGACACAACGAGCACGATCATTGGTTCATCATCTGTTACAGGGAAATCAGCGAGCACGTGTTTCTCTGGGCGGGCAATTTGTACCGACGAGAGCTGCGGAAGATCGGCGTACGTGACATGTAGCCTCCGTCTTTTGCTCGAGCGATAATCCTGTTGAACATTTCTTGTATCGTCTCTTTAGCGATGGCAGGCATTCCGAAAGGAAACAAAGTGGAGTTGAAAACTTTCAACAACTGGGGAACAGCCGTTCAACAACACATCGGTTTTACAACCGAGGAGAGGGATGGTCGGCAGTACGTCACATTCGTCTGGTGCAAGCTGTGTGCACGGTATAAAGACAAGATCTCCGGACATCCTAATCTCCGCGGGGCGGCCAAAAAAGCATTTGACAGCTATGTAGAGGGTACCAATTCCGTAACGAAGAGTAATATCTTGAGGCACCTTGAAGGATTAGGTCCATGGAATATCCATTCTTGTTCATTCTGGGTCCGAGAAAGATGAACCCGGTAAATAGATTTGAATTGAATTGTATATTCTAAAATAAACAATGCCATCATTGCGAAGCAGACGAAAAATAGTATATACCAAGTTGAAAATATTTAGAATAATTTACATACAGAATCAGAATCAGAATCATTTATTTGCACAGATATGCCACAGAGGGCCAAAGGCAATTACACACAAGACAAAAACATAACAGTAGTAGTAACAGCAAGGTCCGTAGATACAGATCTATATGAAATATTAACCTGTCTAGTATGTAATGACAGATACAGATGTACTGTGTATAGTATATTATAGAGAAACAGATGCTACTCCCTGATAACGAGCAAATGTATTCAAGAGCTCTGCACTGATGATACCTGTACATTAAGACTCAAGTCAGTGACAAGAAGGGTATATTATAAACATAATGAGTATTACTCGTCAGTTAACGTTGGTTGACAATGCGATCAGTATAAGTAGAGAAGCACTCCGCTGTATACAATGCTAGAGCTTGGACATTAGAAATTAATTAAAAAACTATATTCTTTATTGACAGCTGTTTATTTTACAATATTTTATCTCTCGTCCCAGCAGAGCGATAGCTCTCCCAGTAGTGTTTTGGGCGAGTAATTGACAAGGAGAGCGACAGCTCCCCCAAAGCATTTCAGGAGAGTGATTTACAACTCGCCCTTAATCTGCTCATCGAAAAGACTGACGGGTAGCGAAAACCCCAGGTCTCTCGCCCCACCCTATCCCGCGCCACGCTGTGCAGTGAGAAAAGCGGAGGAGGAGTAGGAAGAGTCGGACACGCCATGGATTATACTAGGGAGATGATGGAATTGTTGCAAACCTTGGTATTGGATGCATGGATGTGATAGTGAGGTAGAGAGGTACTCTGGATTGTTGGAACTACCACACAATATGCTACCAAATTTGAAGTGTGTAGCTGCAATGGTTTGGTTTCTAAAGCATAAACATCATTCTGTGGATATTTTCCATAATGTTGCCATGGAAACAGCAAAAACACCCAAATTTACCCAATTTCAATAGCCTTGTGCTTTAACACCCAACACATCTTCACCAGCCAAGTCAACTGCATCGCAAAGCTCTCTACGCTGCCTTGACATTCTTGGCTGGTGGCAGAGGAGTACTGCTCTGCGCCACCTAGCGGAAGTTTTAACGATGAGCGACTTTTTGCCTCCAGGAGTTGTTCCCCTTCAACTTCAAGTCGACCACACTCTTAAGGCGATTCGTTATCGTTCGACCGTGCAGCGCGTCCCAAAAGCTGATTCAACTGATCAGAACACCAAAAGTGGCCGTGAAAATGCTTCTCCTGTTTTTTTTTTCGGCAGAATTTCCCCACACATTCGACACAGCTCGTTCTTAGTGGGGACCTCCATACAGGTAATCAACTGCTACCCGTACGTAACGCGCATTCTGATTGGATGCAGCAAGCCGTCTCTGCATTCCACTCATCGATGAGGATTCACGTTTCAACTGGACTAGAGAAGTATGCCAAGGCAATGTACAGAGCAACGTGATGTACGTCGACTTGGCTAGAGAAGATGCACCCAACAATGCTGTTTACCAAATTTGAAGTCTCCAGCTGCAACGGTTCGGCTTTTAGAGCATTCGCGTCGCAATATGGATATTTTTCGTTATGTTGCCATGGAAACCACAAAAATGTCCCCAATTTCAATAGGCTTGTGCTTTACCACCCAACAATGCTGTATACCAAATTTGAAGTCTCTAGCTACAACGGTTCACCTTTGAGAGCGGTCACGTCACCATGTGGATATTTTTTGTTATGTTGCCATGGAAACCACAAAAATCAACTAAATGCGCCCAATTTCAATAGGCTTGTGCTTTACCACCCAACAATGCAGTATACCAAATTTGAAGTCTCCAGTTGCAATGGTTCACCTTTTAGAGCGGCAACGTCGTTATATGGATATTTTTCGTTATGTTGCCATGGAAACCACAAAAATCAACTAAATGTGCCCAATTTCAATAGGCTTGTGCTTTACCACCCAACAATGCAGTATACCAAATTTGAAGACTCTAGCTGGAACGGTTCACCTTTTAGAGCGGTCACGTCGTTCATCCACAGGGCAGTTTCTAGAAATGAAAGTCAGGTTCTGATCCCAAACTCCACAGCTGGGGGTTCGGGGGCCGCTCTTAGCCCCCAGCCCGAGAAGCCATTTTAGGAGTTTTAAGGCAAAATGAAGCATTTTTAGAGTGTAAAAACTGACAGAACTAAGGGTGTTGGAAAATATCTTTTACTTATTATTTTGAACTTTTTGTGTTACAGTGTGACTCAAGAGAATAAAATAAAATATGGAAAAAAATGAGTGAGTTCTGTTATGTTATGTTGTTGTTGTTGTTCATCAACCTTTGGCTTTGGTGAAAAATAGGAGGCAATAGATCTTGCGGAATTCACGGCCGTTTTCACAGCTGCATTGTCACTGCATAGCCTGTCCTTCGACGTATATGTTTTCGCCGTCTTATTATGGGATTTACAAGTTGTTGAGGGTCGCCCTCCAGCACGTTTCATCTTTTCAGTCGTAAAATTTCACCTGTCAAACTTTTTTTCCACATGTTGTGAGGGACTACGGCAGACTGTGAAGTCGCCTGGGAAATGTAACACTTACACGCGGGATAGCAGTGCGCTAAGGCATAAAATACCCGGGGCAGTTGAATCGGGATAACATCGGGTGTTTTCTTAGTCCATCATAAAATATCCGCCGAAGATTACAAATTTATGTGCTCTTTTATAGAATCGAACTAGATAGGTTTGCCAAACTTTCAATCATTTTTATATTTTCAACGTTGAGTTTGGGCGCCTTGGGAGTTTGGGCGCCCAAACGTTTTACGGAACTAAATTGGCGCTACATACGGCCCTGATCCAGCCAGCCAGCCAGCCAGCCAGCCGGCCAGATAGAGTGACGACATGATCCCATCTGGCATATATGCCGATGGGATAAAAATAGGAAAAGTAGGACAATTTCTCAAAAAGTAGGAAAAGTAGGACAATTTCTCAAAAAGTAGGACAACTGGGAGACCTGCTTGGATCAACAAAGAGAGATTGAAATGTTTCCAATAAAAAATTGTTCTGAAATGTATTTCCTCATGCCTATTTGACTCACTTCAGAACATTGGTGAAAGTTTTCATCAGAAAAAGTCAATATATAGGAAATATATAACGTTTTGAGTAAAATATAGGAATGACTAAAAAATATAAGAAACTATGGGAACTATAGGAGGCACTTGCAGGCCTGCATTTCTGGTGGCTGATATGCATGCAATGATGTAATATGCATCTTGTCACTCGCATCATCGTTTCAAGGGGAACTACATGTAGAATAAGGATATTACAGATGACACTCGTCCAATTTTGATGACTGCATATTCATTTAATTACAGTGTAATATCAATGATCCAGGTTATTTACAATATGTGGTTTAAGAAATTATATTTTCGTAGGCATGCTAAATGATTATTTTATGCAGTTAGTTTGGGAAAGTTGATATTTTAGGGCAAGGGCGAAGCCCGCGCCCTAAAATTAATAAACTTTCTCAAACTGATTGTGCGTAAAATAACCATTGAGCATGCCTATGAAAATATTATTTCTATTCTATTGCACTACTGAAATTGATTATCAACAAAAATTATAATGAAAGGTTGAAATAATCTGGTAAACTTTGACATCCTTTCTTGAAAAAACACGTCCACTGAATTGGCACAATGCTCCGGTCTCGGTTGGCATCGTGCCAATATCAGTGGACGAGTTTATGTGGTCTCTCAAATGGAGAGTGTTACTGTCAGCTGTGTGGAAATTACGTGGATATATGTCTATTTGTGTCGCTTTGTTAATCAATTTCACGATGGAAACAACGGTTAAACTTGAGAAAGAAATTTCATCTTGCAATTTATTTGTTTGTTTTATTCGATTGTTACTTGTATGAAAGCAGACGTCCCTTTTCTCATCCGACTTGTGAAATGGAATCTCCCAATGAACATCTGCACTTGATTTCAGAAGTTAGCTGTTAGGCATGGTGTTATTCAGGATAGAAAATGTGTTGATTTCAGAATCGAGTGAGTGAGTAGTAGGGTTTAACATCGTTTTTTCAACCTTTTTTCAGTCATATCATGACGGTGCCTACATGTGCCAGAACACGAGAGTGCTCACAGTTCCTATTAGCCTGGAACCAGCTGTTAGGCAGCGTGTTATCCAGGATATAAAATCTGTTGATTTCAGAAGCCAGCTGTCAGGCACGGTGTTATCCAGGATATAAAATCTGTTGATTTCAGAAGCCTGGCTGTTAGGCAGGGTATTATCTAGGATATAAAATCTGTAGATTTCAGAAACCTGGCTGTTAGGCAGGGTATTATCCAGGATATAACACCTGTTGATTTCAGAAGCCTGGCTGTTAGGCAGGGTGTTATCCAGGATAGAAAACCTGTTGATTTCAGAAGCCTGGCTGTTAGGCAAGGTGTTATCCAGGATAGAAAACCTGTTGATTTCAGAAGCCTGGCTGTTAGGCAGGGTGTTATCCAGAATATAAAACCCGTTGATTTCAGAAGCCTGGTTGTTAGACAGGGTATTATCCAGGATATAAAATCTGTTGATTTCAGAAGCCTGGCTGTTACATGTAGGCAGGGTATTATCCAGGATATAAAATCTGTAGATTTCAGAAACCTGGCTGTTAACCAGGGTATTATCCAGGATATAAAATCTGTTAATTTCAGAAACCCGGCTGTTAGGCAGGGTATTATCCAGGATATAAAATCTGTAGATTTCAGGAACCTGGGTGTTAGCCAGGGTATTATCCAGGATATAAAATCTGTTGATTTCAGAGGCCTGACTGTTAGGCAAGGTTTATCCAGGATATACTAGAGCATAGTCTGAGGGATGCACACATTTGATCAAAATGATCAGTAAGGCTGCTTACAAGATACGGTAATTTCCCTATTAATTTGTGATGTAGTGATGAAACTCACCACTCCAAAAATTGGCTACTTTCGAATTATTTGTTGAGCGAATTATAGAAAAACTCGAGTGTTCGAATTAAATGTCGCGCCAACTTTCACGGAAGATCCAAAATGGCGGACCGCTTTGCCGTGATCGTATTTATTAACGTGTATTAACCCTTTCGTACTTATACCGCCCAAAACCGGCCGGCATCGTATATACCCATAACGGCCGAAACCGGCTGCAATTGACCACCAGTGACGTAAAAAAATCGCCGCACAGTAAAATGTTCGTCAAGTGAGGGTCGTCGGTAGTCCACATCGTTGGACAAGGAAATAGTCGACAATATACCTTCAAATTTTATTGTAAATCATGCAATAAACGTATAACAAGTTTATTTTATTGAAGACGTACCTTCCTTGTGGTGAAAATTGAGAAAATCGGCGAAGAATTTGCCGTTTTTTGTCCATTTTCAACGCTATCAAAATCCCATTTCCCGCGGTAGAGATATTGGTCTCATATTATAGGTCATTTCCGGCTCTTTCGATCTATGATGAGTGATTTGATTGGATAGGATTGAATAACGAAGGATTTGATTGGATAGAGATGTCATCATTCTTCGATACCGCGACCAAATTGACCTCGACCGGGCTCTGTTAGTATCGCGAAGCCGATTAGTTGAGAATGCGGTCATCATATGAGACAATGGCAGCGATTGGCCGGATGTGTGTCGGTGTTCAGTGCGTCGAAAGAAAATGGCGCAGTTGGAAAGTTTAGCGAGCCGACTGTTGGGTTTACAATAGAAATAAAGCGTTCCTCGGATTTATATGTCGGATTAAAACCCACAGGAATGATGTACTGGTATTTTAGCACGATCGTCCGGTTGAAATGGGCGATCGTGATGAGATTTTTTTATGGAAACTCTCATTTGGCTGGGACATACTAACGCACGGTATGTTGCCGAAATCAATTTTTTTTGTTTGTTTATTTATTTTTTTCGCCTGGTCTGATTCTATTTTAGACACAAATGGGCAGATATTTTCGAAGACAGATTAATTAAAGTATGGGCTTTCTGAAAATATATATATTTAGCGGGGTTTCAATCAAGCTACATGCAAATATCTTGCTTCAAAAAAGAGGGTCCATAACAAAATCCCCTCGCATGCATTTATCCGAACATACAAGGCTGACAAATGAGACTATCAGCAAGTAGCAAAGGGTCAACTTTGATATCTCATCATAGTTTCCATAAAAGGCAGTGTATGATGATCTCCTCTACCCTGATAAAGGCGTCTAATTTTATTCGAGGAAGTCAAGCATATTGATCGAGTGATCAAGCTGAAGTTCAGCAAGATCATGCAGATTTTTGAGCTGACGTCCGTAAATTCCCGTCCATAATAACATCGTAAAAGCAGGCCAAAACATTGAAAGTATTCCTTCCTTTTTGTTCAGTATTAGCTATGATCTATATTATGAAACCTAAACTGACATGGAATTGAAAGAATATTCTGGAAATATAAAACTATACACGAAACACACATTAGAGTATTCCATGTTCGAGTCGTTCGGTATGTCAACGTTGTTGTTGTGAACCCTGAAAATGAACCAACGGCAAATTTGTGTAGGCCTGTATCACGAAGCTTTAGACAGATAAGCGGACTGCCATAGACTTTTTGGTCTTCACCGTGCATGATTTTACACACACCATCCAGGACTTGAATAAATATCCTGTATTTTAGTATTCTATTTAATCACCAACGTATAAAAGTTAAAGGGCCCATGAATTAATGAGGGACGATGAACCACCGTAAAGACTTGAACAGAAAAGGAGCGCCATGAAAGAGCGTGTCGCGTCGACCATCGTTGTCGGTGATTTTTATGTTCCGTTTAAACAGAATTCATTCGCACGCAGTTCTGCTTTCTCGGAAAATATTCACCGTGTTTTTCAAATAAAGGAATGCTGGTTGACAAAAAGATATTTGATATTTTTCAATCTTTATTTAAAAGACATTTGTAAAAAAATACAGCGATATACAACGCTGGAAACTGAAGAATGATTCAATAGCGGGCCGTGTGCAGACACTCGACCACGTGCGGGGGACTACCGCATATATATTTTTCCCAACTGCGGCGAAACGCGATCAAGTTAGGATAAAATTACAGGACTGCGGAGTTAATTGAATCAATTTTTTTTCTTTATAGACTGTAAGTAATATTAATTCAGTCTGATTATATTGTACCATTCCCTGTTGTTCCTCTGCGTTTACAAATAATAGCATACAGCGATATACTATACGAGATTCTAGTAACATATTCACTTTACTTTCATCAGCACAAACTCCGTGGCGAAAACGGGAGTGTTCGAATTTATTGTTTCACGGGTATATTGAAAATGCTCCCGTTTTCGTTTTATTATGATGGACAAAATCAAGACAGGGGAAAAATCGTCCGTTTTCGAATTAAATTTGCAAGGTGAATTAATAGGGAAATTACTGTACCCCCCGGATGTCAGGTGGCGGTGGAAATGATCAGTAAGCATGCTTACAAGATACCCCCCGGATGCACATTTGATAGAAATTGATGAATATTTGTAGTGGAATATAAGTATACATGTTATAGTAGTTTATGGGTAAGTTCATTTAGATTGCATTTGGTGGCGGCACGGTATGTAACTAGTTAACAATGAGACCTCGCTCGGTCACGACTGCGGTTAACGGATTGTCTATGCATGTGTCGTGATGATACTCGAACGAGTTTAATGGATTGTTCTGAAAATTGATGTTAACTAGAGCATAGTCTGAGGGATGCACACATTTGATCAAAATGATCAGTAAGGCTGCTTACAAGATACCCCCCGTAAGGGCATAGATACATGGGGGTGGTTATCGTTTCACGAGTAAGCTGAATGGGATTGTGGCAGTGGAAATCATCAGTAAGCATGCTTACAAGATACCCCCCGGATGCACATTTGATAGAAATTGACGAGTATTTGTAGAGGAATATAAGTATACATGTTATGAGTGGCGGCACAGTATGTAACTAGTTGACAATGAGACCTCGCTCGGTTGGAGTGCGGTTAACGGATTGTCTATGCATGTGTCGTGACGATACTCAGATGAGTTTAATGGATTGTTCAGAAAATTGATGTTAATAATGATTGTTGAGAATGGGGTTATGCAGGCATATTGTGTTTTACCTAACTGTTGTTACCACTAGAACCGTGTAGACTTGAAATGGGCTGTTGCAACAGATAGGCGAATTACTGTCATCTGGATAACCACATTGAAGAGGAAAAGGAAGTAAATGGGAAGTGAAATATTAAACTTACTACCTGTAGACGCATATGCAACATCCTGAGCTAGGTCTCATGGTATGGCAGCTACATACAAAATTTGAGAAGAATCTAATCAGCCGTTGTCAAGTTATGCTCCAGAAATGGAATGTTACGGACCAACTGAGAAAATTCTGCCCATAGGTGGCGCCACCTGTAGACGCACATGCGCCAAACGCAATCCCAAGCGAGGTCTCATGGTAAGGTAGCTACATACCAAATCTGAGAGGAATCCAATTAGCTATTGACAAGTTATGCTCCGGAAACGAAATGTTACGGACCGACAAGAAAATGTTTTGACCCTAGGTGGCGCCACCTGTAGATGCACATGCGCTAAACGCAATCCCAAGCGAGGTCTCATGGTAAGGTAGCTACATACCAAATTTGAGAGGAATCCAAGTAGCGGTTGTCAAGTTATGCTCCGGAAACGAAATGTTACGAACTGACTTGAGAAACTTTTGACCCTAGGTGGCGCCACCTGTAGACGCACATGCGCCAAACGCAATCCCAAGCGAGGTCTCATGGTATGGTAGCTGCATACCAAATTTGAAAGGAATCCAAGTAGCGGTTGTCAAGTTATGCTCCGGAAACGAAATGTTACGGACGGACATGAGAAACTTTTGACCATAGGTGGTGCCACCTGTAGACGCACATGCGCCAAACGCAATCCCAAGCGAGGTCTCATGGTAAGGTAGCTACATACCAAATTTGAGAGGAATCCAAGTAGCGGTTGTCTAGTTATGCTCCGGAAACGAAATGTTACGGAATGACCCTAGGTGGCGCCACCTGTACACGCACATGCGCCAGACGCAATCCCAAGCAAGGTCTCATTGTATGGTAGCTGCATACCAAATTTGAGAGGAATCCAACTAACGGTTGTCAAGTTATGCTCCGGAAACGAAATGTTACGAACTGACTTGAGAAACTTTTGACCCTAGGTGGCGCCACCTGTAGACGCACATGCGCCAAACGCAATCCCAAGCGAGGTCTCATGGTATGGCAGCTGCATACCAAATTTGAAAGGAATCCAAGTACCGGTTGTCAAGTTATGCTCTGGAAACGAAATGTTACGGACTGACATGAGAAACTTTTGACCATAGGTGGCGCCACCTGTAGACGCACATGCGCCAAACGCAATCCCAAGCGAGGTCTCATGGTAAGATAGCTACATACCAAATTTGAGAGGAATCCAAGTAGCGGTTGTCAAGTTATGCTCCGGAAACGAAATGTTACGGAATGACCCTAGGTGGCGCCACCTGTAGACGCACATGCGCCAAACGCAATCCCAAGCAAGGTCTCATGGTATGGTAGCTGCATACCAAATTTGAGAGGAATCCAACTGGCGGTTGTCAAGTTATGCTCCGGAAACGAAATGTTACGGACGGTCGTACGGACGGACGTACGGACGGACGGACGGACGGACAAGCTGAAACCAGTATACGCCCCCTACACTACGTGTCGGGGGGTATAATAATGATTGTTGAGAATCGGGTTATACAGGCATATAGTGTAAGGTAGCTACATACAAAATTTGAGAAGAACTCAATTAGCTGTTGTCAAGTTATGCTCCAGAAACGAAATGTTACGGACCAACTGAGAAAATTCTGCCCATAGGTGGCGCCACCTGTAGACGCACATGCGCCAAACACAATCCCAAGCGAGGTCTCATGGTAAGGTAGCTACATACAAAATTTGAGAAGAATCCAATTAGCTGTTGTCAAGTTATGCTCCGGAAACTAAATGTTACGGACAGACAAGAGAAAGTTTTGACCCTAGGTGGCGCCACCTGTAGATGCACATGCGCCAAACGCAATCCCAAGCGAGGTCTCATGGTGAGGTAGCTACATACCAAATTTGAGAGGAATCCAAGTAGCGGTTGTCAAGTTATGCTCCGGAAACGAAATGACCAACCGAGAAAATTCTGCTCATAGGTGGCGCCACCTGTAGACGCACATGCGCCAAACGCAATCCCAAGCGAGGTCTCATGGTAAGGTAGCTACATACAAAATTTGAGAAGAATCCAATTAGCTGCTGTCAAGTTATGCTCCAGAAACGAAATGTTACAGACTGACAAGAGAAAGTTTTGACCCTAGGTGGCGCCACCTGTAGACGCACATGCGCCAAACGCAATCTCAAGCGAGGTCTCGTGGTATGGTAGCTGCATACCAAATTTGAGAGGAATCCAAGTAGCGGTTGTCAAGTTATGCTCCGGAAACGAAATGACCAACCGAGAAAATTCTGCTCATAGGTGGCGCCACCTGTAGACGCACATGCGCCAAACGCAATCCCAAGCGAGGTCTCATGGTAAGGTAGCTACATACAAAATTTGAGAAGAATCCAATTAGCTGCTGTCAAGTTATGCTCCGGAAACGAAATGTTACGGACTGACAAGAGAAAGTTTTGACCCTAGGTGGCGCCACCTGTAGATGCACATGCGCCAAACGCAATCCCAAGCGAGGTCTCATGGTGAGGTAGCTACATACAAAATTTGAGAAGAATCCAATTAGCTGTTGTCAAGTTATGCTCCGGAAACGAAATGCTACGGACAGACAAGAGAAAGTTTTGACCCTAGGTGGCGCCACCTGTAGATGCACATGCGCCAAACGCAATCCCAAGCGAGGTCTCATGGTAAGGTAGCTACATACAAAATTTGAGAAGAATCCAATTAGCTGTTGTCAAGTTATGCTCCGGAAACGAAATGTTATACGGATGGACAAGAGAAAGTTTTGACCCTAGGTGGCGCCACCTGTAGACGCACATGCGCCAAACGCAATCAAGCGAGGTCTCGTGGTATGGTAGCTGCATACCAAATTTGAGAGGAATCCAAGTAGCGGTTGTCAAGTTATGCTCCGGAAACGAAATGACCAACCGAGAAAATTCTGCTCATAGGTGGCGTCACCTGTAGACGCACATGCGCCAAACGCAATCCCAAGCGAGGTCTCATGGTAAGGTAGCTACATACAAAATTTGAGAAGAATCCAATTAGCTGCTGTCAAGTTATGCTCCGGAAACGAAATGCTACGGACAGACAAGAGAAAGTTTTGACCCTAGGTGGCGCCACCTGTAGATGCACATGCGCCAAACGCAATCCCAAGCGAGGTCTCATGGTAAGGTAGCTACATACAAAATTTGAGAAGAATCCAATTAGCTGTTGTCAAGTTATGCTCCGTTAACGAAATGTTATACGGATGGACAAGAGAAAGTTTTGATCCTAGGTGGCGCCACCTGTAGACGCACATGCGCCAAACGCAATCTCAAGCGAGGTCTCGTGGTATGGTAGCTGCATACCAAATTTGAGAGGAATCCAAGTAGCGGTTGTCAAGTTATGCTCCGGAAACGAAATGACCAACCGAGAAAATTCTGCTCATAGGTGGCGTCACCTGTAGACGCACATGCGCCAAACGCAATCCCAAGCGAGGTCTCATGGTAAGGTAGCTACATACAAAATTTGAGAAGAATCCAATTAGCTGCTGTCAAGTTATGCTCCGGAAACGAAATGTTACAGACTGACAAGAGAAAGTTTTGACCCTAGGTGGCGCCACCTGTAGACGCACATTTGCCAAACGCAATCCCAAGCGAGGTCTCATGGTATGGTACCTGCATACAAAATTTGAGAGGAATCCAAGTAGCGGTTGTCAAGTTATGCTCCGGAAACGAAATGTTACAGACCGACAGAATGTTTTGACCCTAGGTGGCGCCACCTGTAGACGCACATGCGCCAAACGCAATCCCAAGCGAGGTCTCATGGTATGGTAGCTGCATACCAAATTTGAGAGGAATCCATGTGGCGGTTGTCAAGTTATGCTCCGGAAACAAAATGTTACGGACGGACAAGCTGAAACCAGTATACCCCCCAAACTACGTGTCAGGGGGTATAAAAATCTGTTAATTTCAGAAACCTGGCTGTCAGGCAGGGTATTATCCAGGATAAAAAATCTGCATGTGCAAACATCACATTTTGCTATTTGTCTACCTCCACTATCCCCAACCCCATCCTCCAGAGACTTTCCTAGGCCATATTTTCCAAATTTTACCTGTCCACAGCTGAAATTGCCTGTGCCAAAGGATACATGTAGGTGGATGGATCTCTGGTTAACACTATGGTGACTTAAGGTTAACAGATACAATGTATTCAGTCCTCTTCCAGAAAGTTGATATAATTTTTCTTTCGAATAAAACAAGTTTAAAATTATGCATAAT
The DNA here is from genome assembly GCA_036873755.1 of Hanleya hanleyi. NCBI lineage: Eukaryota > Metazoa > Mollusca > Polyplacophora > Lepidopleurida > Hanleyidae > Hanleya > Hanleya hanleyi. Next base: position 182,157 of record JAVTVY010043822.1, read on the forward strand.
TGTCAAGAATACCTATAGAATACTTGTATGTACAATTTTAAAGGAATCATAAGAAATTCATTACACGAGGAAGAAACTTCTCTATTGAACAAAAAAAAAGATTCAGTAAATTGAGGTCATCATGCAGTCTCTGACGTGTGACAGTGGGTGTCACATTCTACCAGAGAGATGCTAATATAAAGATTTTATTCTGTGTTAAAACGTTTTAGCTATAGATATAGCAAACAGAATATGTCACCAGTCATTGACGCGTGGGGTCCCCTTCAAGTTCTACCTGTATCTATAAGCCTGTGCGATGTTCAATATTGGACGATAATAACACAGACTTTATTTTACGTCAGACAAGAAATCGGATCAATTGTAAATTAGTACATGTATATTACATGTAGCAGACAACTGATGAAGACATGAGGAAAGGTGGGGCCAATTATCCCGACCACGCATACCCAATCAGTGGGAATTAAGACAATAATCCAGACCTGAACAACCCAAGTCCACGTCACTGCACGACGTCAGGGGGACAAAAAGAACTCATTGATTCATGGTTACGTAACAGGAAATTACTCTCTTTTATCATTACAGATATACACAGAGGGATTTCAGTCTTTAAATTGTACAGGAAGCATATTGAACAAGCAAACCAACCCCTAGTACACGGTACCATAAAATTACTTTGATGTTCTATGGCATTGTCATGGTCTAACCATTTGCACTGATGTCCATAAATTAGGCTAACATTTTGACAGACAAAATAGAATGGAGGTCCACATCCCCATGACTCTGGTAATAGTTATGGTGGATTATGCTTCCACAATGGCACTGCTGCGGGGAAAATGTACCATATTTTTTTTTTTTCATTTGATCTGTTCATTTTCTGTATATACATATACTGGTATAACCTAACAAGGGTTATGTGTAACCCGGCAGCTCGCCTTTTGGGTATTCAATAACATGCAGCTTCACATAAAGATCGAGCCCTTCAGGTTGCACATCACTGGCAATGACAATACATATTGCAATAAAAATTTGACTTCTTCGTCAGTGATGCTGAAGTTGGATTGAAACATGAACTATATTATAAAACTTGAAATAAAAATTACCTTTTTTTCCAAAAGTAAGCTTATACATGTCATTATGAATGCATGTACAATTGAAATTTTGTCTGAGATGTGGGTGTGAAATGCCTGGACAAATATGGTTCGTGCAAAAGCTTGAGGTTAAATCATGATGAGGAATGGGATTCGATACCAAAATTGAAGGAAATGGTGTTCTTCATTAAAGGCGACACAAAATTCCAAACCACCAGGGGTTAATATTTAATATTGTACTTCTGAGATGAAATAATGTCATTAAACTATTAGTAATTACTATAAAGGAATATATTGTAGTTGATTTGACGTGTTTGTGTATATGTAACAGGTCGGTGTAAGAACGCATTGTTGAGGCTTTTGTGCAGCTGAAAAGGGTCACGTCTAGATGCATTGTTGAGCTCAGACAGGCTATTGTAGGCTCTGTCTTGTGCGTAATTCTTACACCAAGTATAAACCTACAATGTACACAGCATCTCCTACCTAATAGGTTAGTATCACATATAAGAGATATATGCAGCTTCGCAAAAAGATCGAGCCCTTAAGGATGGCACACCATTTGAGGTTACACATCATTGGCAATGCACATCATTTAAAATAATAAATTTATTAAGAAATATGATTTCTATATTTAGTGATATTGAGGTTGGATTGAAGGAGGAACTATATTATATAACTACCAATAAAGATTACATTTTTCCAAAAGTAAGCCTACACATCCCATTGCATAGATCTGATGAATACATGTTCATGTATACATGTAGTTAGGAACAATAGGTGTGCAATTTTGAGCACGTTCTTGGTGTAACTTTGTGTGATGATATGTGAACAAACAAAGCTAATAACAGTGCAAAAGTAGTACTAAATCTATCATTTCCAACAGGCAATGGGACACTTGCACTGTGGTAAACCTTCACATTTGTATGCAAATAAAAGAACGCAATGACAACTGTGTCCAATCATACTGTAATGCTCCATAATAATGTGCACGGGTAAAGACTGAGCTCACAAACTGATTCAAACTCACTTTTAATTAATATAGTAAGTTAAATGTGTGGACACAGATATGGTTGTACAAAAGCTTCAGGGTCAACGAGAATTTGATAAAATTTTAGGAAATGGCGTCCTTCATTTAAGGCGACACGAAAGTAAAAACTAACAGGGGTTCGGTACTGCGGGATTCCCCCGCCAGTTATTTTGATATTGTACTTCTGAAATAAAATAATGTCAAAAACTATTAGTAAATACTATAAAGGAATATACTGTATGTGATTTGGTATGTATGACTGTGTACACAATGTACACTGCATCTCATGCATAATAAGAAGTCAAAATTATTCTGAGTCCAGCCTAAACAGAAAAGATTAACCCAGAAAACTTTCTAAGTCCAGCCTAAACATAAAAGTCTAACCGGACACCAACACCAACACCGACACCAACACCAACACCGCCACTTTTCCCCTCTCTCTCCCAATACCTCGCCTACTTCGTATACGGCGAGCTAAAAACTGGAATAGTACGGTTGCTTTTATTATTATAGTTTCAAGGTGGCCCACAGGTGCTGCCACCTATGGGCACATGTGGATGAAACAATACTAAGTGACAAGATACTTAAAAATATAATTTGAAAGAATCGGTGATGTCTATCTAATTTTATTGTGCAGAAACGTGGACAAAATATAATTCCGAGCCACTCCTTGTGGCAAGGTATGTACATACATGTCCCATATTTCTTTGAATAGAAACAAAATTCGTGATTGATGGGACGCCGGTCGCACCACCAATGGACATAGGTGGATGAATCAATAAAAGTGCAATCATGTGTTAAACATATTTGTCTCTGTTGACAACTCTCTGTTATCAAATAAATAATTTTGAGAATCCAGACTACTTCCCCGATTTGAATAATTTCTCTGTTTTTGTAGCGATGAAAAATATTCAATCAGGGCTTGTTTTTCCACGGAAATCCGATTCCTGTCAGCACTCCAGCAGATTCCCGCAAAATTTTATCAATATGTATAGAATTGATAGCACTGGATTCCCCGTGGATTCCTGTGTTGCGAGAATCTATTTGGATTCCCGTGAATTCTGACGAAAAACAAGGCCTGTCAATGCATCATAATTCATACGGATTAAACTCTAAGAGATTTATTTATTTTATCAGCAACACTCTGCTTAAAACCATGTAAGATATTTTGCAGTTCTTCTTGAAATGGCATAATTTGGACTGAAATGTCTGCATGTGTTGACCCCACTTACCAACCTCCTCTTCTGCTTGCATTAGACAGTCTATCTATTTTTAGAAAATCTAGGCAATTGCCCTGCTCCTCAATGAAATCATTGTGGGAGAGGCTGCAGAGTAGGGGTCAACATGTCTGATGAAATGTGTGACGAAGAAACTTGCACCACAAGAAGAATAAACTCGATCCCTATCCTATTTTTCAGTCTCATCCAATAGTGGCAGAGGCTTAATTTTGTTATTATACTGCACTATCTGTTATCCACTCTTGGATAAGGTGAATGAGACAGGCTACACTTGATTCTTTGTACACCTTATGTGATCGCATTGTTTGTTTTCCCCTTATTTTCAGATTTTTTCATTATTTGCCATTTTTCTTTGGTGCATAAATTGTAATATCCCAACATATTTCTTACTTTGCATATGGTAAATGTGACAAGGGAAACATCAACTGCTCATCATACTGGCAAAGAAATTGCACGATTAATGAAAACACTATAGCCAAATGTATACATATTTTCTCACATGTAGAGTTTCATCAAGGGTGAAAATCATGCATAAATTCGTGCACCAAATATTCCCAGCCACGTTTGAACCAGTTCAGGCCAAATTAGTTTGAAATAATGAATACTGAAAATTGATACTTTGCTCACATGATATATTTTTCAAAATAAGCTGATTGGAAAAAAGAAATCAAGTGTCATTAGCAGTAATCGGAGATTCCAAACAGGAGGTTGATCACATCAAACCCCCAGGTTTCCCCAAGTAAATGAGATTCATGTGTGGTATCAATTTGGGAAGTCATAGTACAGCGTATGAAATAGCCGTTTGCCCGATTGCTCGGGCCAACAAGAATTTGTCTCGGGCAACAAGAAATGAACGTGTGGTAGCCCGACGGGCAACCTCATAAAAATATGAATCAGTAGTATTTCCGATAGGTTTTGCTCTAAAACTGCGAATGGTCGATCATGTTCACAAGTACCTTGAAAAAACAAGACCAGAATCGAACTATCATCCGTTTTATTTCACGCAGTCACTTTCGTGCAGCCTGGGCACTGCCATTTTGAATCTTGCATTGCTGGTCTTGTGTCGTGAGAACGGGAGCTCACTGCTGCTGCTATGGGGATAGCCTCCGTGTTGATGAAATCAGCATCATGCCGACTATTTCGCGTGTACTTTTGTGAACACGGAGACGGCTGTGAAAAAGCCAAAACTGCGCGAGGCGGGTAAAAGCGCTGAATATGAACAGAACCGCGTGAGAACATTTTTGCCTAGTTCGAGAGACGGTAGCCTTGCTTTTCATTGAAATTTACAGGGAATCGAAACAGATTGTCATAATTTGACAGGAATCCACAGAAATCTAAAGCAGTCATTTCTATACAGATTCAAATAACTTTTACGGGCATCTGTTGGATTCTTGCAAATTATTTTGTGGGAGTGCCGACGGGAATCATGTGGAAAAGCAAGCTCTGGTCGAAATTGGTTGAAATTTGATTTTGAACAACTTGGTTAATAAACTGCCGTCACTGTTCCTCATCTGGAATAAATTATACAGACATAAATGAAAACAAACAATACTCAGTTCAGTATGTTCAGTATTAAATTAAATTTTATTGATATTATTACAATTTCTGAACTCAGTATTTGAGTCACAGAGTCATTTCATGATCAGTCGTTATCCATTAAAGACCCTTGATCCATGTGCGTATGGCACTAAAAACTGTATTTCCACCAGTAACTTGTAACTCCAATATTACAACCACTCTGTAATTAAACTTAAAGAATTTGTTTAAAAAAATCACAGTATATTTTCGGGCAACGAAATTTGGCAGCAATACCTAACATCTCATGAAATCAAGTAGATTATGCAGGGCATAACTGTGTGGAATAGCTATTTAGACCACAAGTAGATAAATAAGCTTCTAAAATTTGGCAGCTGTACTAAACACAGTGCAGATAATGTGGTAAAAAAAAGAACAATTAGGTACTGATTAAATCTGAAAAGGGGCATAACAACAGAAGTCAATGCGGCGCATTTTTGATAGGTGTCTAGTTTTGGGACTGTATCCAACACAGTTTTGCAGATAATGTGGTAACGGACGTACATGATGACAATACCCCTGGACAAAAATTGACCGAGAGGTAAAAAGCGACACAAAACAGGAACCATTCCCAGGATTCCCTTTCACCAATTGTCTCCCTTGACAAACCAAACCTGCTGATGATCAATTTCCTGACCATGATTAAAATTTGCACACAATATCTTTGGAATGCTAAAAGTTACATTTACGAATTAGAGTCTTACTGGAAAATGTAGGAATCACATCCCTGGGATGAACCCTACATGTACATAATTGTTTGTTCCAATGTTATTGTGAAATCAGCTGAAAATATTCATGAATTGGACGGATGGCCAATCAAACAAAAGATCCAGATGGGTGTGATAAGTGCTCCTAGTATGGCTACTCTGATTGGTTGGTTGGTTGTTTGAAGTTAAACGTCGCACCTAACCTCATTGGTCACACGGCGACGATGACCCAAACAAACATACCCTAGCAAAACCCTAAACCTAAACAAAACTACAAAAAAATTAGAATTTTGAAAATTAGACACTGGTGATCACAATGGATCGCCAGAGAGCCTAATTTGTTTGGCACTTTAATCTACCTCCTATGCCATAATCTGATTGGACATCATGGCTGTGTTCATTGGCCCGGATGCCCAATACAGTTTGACTCGCGACAATATGGCACAAATTTGAAAAATAAAGTTCGTCGTCTCATACAGGCACTTGATTTCTGATCTTCTGGGAATGTTCAGCACTCATTTTGTGATAAGCTCATTCTGGCTCAAACATGTCTGTTTTTCTTTTCTTTTTCAGTCATGTATGAGAAATAGAGTGATTGTGCGAGTAGCATTTCATGTCATTTTCCACAATTTTTCAGTCATATATCACAATGGTGCCAACATGTGCTAGGATTGGAAATGCCCCCAGTTCCTGTTATCCTGAGCACTGATCAGCCCATCCAGTGCAGCACTGGGTCACCGATCCAATTATTGACCGGGTTCAACGTTGCTTAAGACTTCAGCGATCTGGTAAGAATTGGTGTGCCCAACATGATACTCGGATACCTTGTATGAGGAATGGAAACACGTCTGCTTCACAATTTGATTACTGAATATTATGCTCATAATAATAACACACTAGCAATCAGAGATTGCTCAATTGTATGCCCCCCCTTCCACTTTAATCCGACACTGCCCCGCCATTGTTCTGTTCTTTATTGGTTGGTGGAGGCCTAATTTGGATAATTATAAATCTGTTTCAGTCACTTTTTTGCCATGCCTCACATAATACATATTCCAAGTATCAAGCAACAAGTGATAATACGATGCTTCGATGCAAGCTGGTCGCCAGGGCTTTCGCCAAATCCGAAAATGTGACCTGGTCATGAGACCTACATTCCTTGGGAGTATATTGTGGTGAAATTATGAAGCGATCAGTGAACTTTGAATTTTGCACCCAATTCACTCTTTTTGGGGCAATTTCATACTTCAGGACCTATGTTGTCTGCTTTGGAATGTAGAATAACATATAATATAGCCGTTTTCCTGGTTCAAATCGGTTATGGACTGAGATCCAGCTTGGACAAATAAATATATCCCATACACTTAGGTTTAAACAAAGGGCCATAACTCTTGAAAATATAACCGAAAACAGAGAACTTCAGAAAAAGGGCCATAACTCTTGAAAATTATACCGGAACTCGGAAAAAAAACTCTACGCTGCACAACTATGAGCCACTGGCCACATTCCATGCAAGTTTCAATCCTGTCCATCAAATATTAACCGAGATATTGCCCGGACAAGAAATTCGGACGGACAGACGGACGGACAAAGCGATCGCTATATGCCCCCCCTCTAGTTAGAGGGGGGGCATAATTATTGTTGATAAAATGTATGTTTCACCTTCATGATCCATCCATACACCGAATAACACAATAATGCTTCAGGTCTCCGGTATGCGAGACCCCTCCCTTAGGGGCCTCATTAAGATCTACAGAGTATTATCGAACCAACATCTCCCATTCATGTCTAAGGTGTTGAATGAATCTCGCACTTGAGTAGTTAAAGTAAGAAAAAATGTAGAAGGGGTCTTCCAGGGTTATTAAGACCCCCTCAAGGAGGATATGGGGGGCAAGGAATGAGATACCCATGAGGGGACCCCAGAGGGAGTTTGAATGAGCTCCTGGTGCCAGGGAAGCTAGAACACTTCTCAGCAAAGTGGAATTAGGGCAATTTGACCTGAGGTGGCCTAGAGCTGGTTATATATAGCTGGCCCATATTTAGGTGGGACATCGATTCAGGTTGCCCATTGATGTTCAAGTTCTTAGGAACGATTGCCCAAGCCTCTACTTGCGTCATGACTGAGAAGGCTGACGCAGAACGTCTGCCAGCTCTTTACATAGGCAAATGAAATGGGGGCCAAACCGAGTCGTCGACCGTTACACTGCCGGCAATCTTGCATTCTCGCTGTTCGGTCGGTTCTCTTCTCCACTTTTCTGGACCATTGAACAAAGCCAGCCAATCAGTATAAAGATTACCGATGACAATGACGTTGGGTCTACAAGAGTATGACGCCCACCAAATTTCTCACCCATTTACTACCGAGTCTGCATGTCCATGGTGGGATGAATGGGAGGCTATTTCATGAATGGCACAGATGATCAGAGGGTTTGTGAATGAAGCTCACAAGGTTGGCTTATAGATACAACTGACCATAGTCTGCATGGAACATAATGTCACTTCCACTGACAAGAACTTAGAAGCTCTCAATACATAACATTGATCAAACACTGCAGGGGTACATCTTCTACAATTCTACAACAGCAAGATACCATACCAGTTAATGGGTGGGAATTACATGTAAATGTAAGCACCACTAATAGGTTGTTTGGAGTTTAACGTCGCACCTAACTTTATCGGCCACACGGCGACGATGACCCAAACAAACATACCCTAGCAAAACCATAACCTTAACAAAAACCTAACCAAAACTACAAAAAAATTTGAATTTTGAAAATTAGACTCTACAGACACTGGTGATCACAATGGGTCGTCAGAGAACCTAATTTGTTTGGCACTTTAATTTACCTCCTGTGCCAGACAAACATGGTATGATACAAACCATGCTGACCTAAGCTGGAGGGCTCCACTAATAGGACAATATGCGCATCAATTACAAGGACAAATTATGCCACAGACAACGGTATTATACTTGTATTAGACCAATAATTTAATTATAGTTAATATTTATAATTAACATTTAATTAGAACACCTACTGTGATCAATCAGCCTAGGGGATAAAAATTGACCCCCCCCCTCCCCATGTACTCCAAACTTAAATTTTTCAGCCCCCACAATGAGGATTCCTGCTGCAGCAAAAATTCATGTGAGATTGAAATACTCATTTAACACGAAAACAGTTGAAAACTGCTGCAGCAAAGTTACTTTTGCCATGAAATTGGCCTCAGCATGGCTAATTGCTGTGGCTAATTGAGGGGACGGACTGTTCATATAATTTAAAATATTTCTTGTATAATTTTTCTGTTCCATGAGCAAACAACCAAATTTTGCATTCCCATTGATTTACATGAGCAGTGTGACTAACGTCACAGGACCTACGAAGTAGGGCAAGCATTAGGACTCCGACGAGAACTGAATCTTGGAAATCCCTCCCCCCCCAGTTGAAATCAAATCCTGCCTATATTAAGATGGGCACTGCCCAAGTCAGAACCAGTGATTTTCATCAAAAATCACCAGAAATTTTCATCAAAATAGGTCAGCTCAGAACTTGTTGCTAACAGTCTCCTAATGCGCCTTCATTCCAAAAATAAATAACGATCGCCGATTTAATTTTACAATTTTTTAACTAAAGGAAACAGATTGAATAATAAAAAGTTCAGTAGATTTCAGGCTTTACGTGTGAAAATACATTTACATCTCTTTAATGGTTTTCAGTGCCCTTGTCCAGGACCAAAACAACCTTTTGAATCGCATTATTTTCCCAGAATACAACAAATTCTTATATATAGTCCTATAGTAGAAAGGTAGCATTTATGTAGTTTACAGTGATTCAACTCAAGACCAACACCTTCTCGGCACAAGATAATAATGATTCCATGTCATTCTCCTGAGCATGACCGGTACAATTACAAGCGTCTAGTCCGTCATTCATAATTGAGCCGTCGTCCATTAGAGAATATCCGCGTCCATAATCCCAAGACCTATTCCATATTCCATACAACAGCATTAGCACCAAATTCAAAAAGACAATCATAGTATACATAAACATGAATTGCAGGCAAGCACCTAAAAGGTGCGTGGACCCCTCAGCCTGTTTTTTTTTTAGTCAAGTAGGATCAGGGCTGCATCTAGAGCCAGTTTAGTTTTGGAAAACATATGGGCACCCAAAACTCAAATGAAACAAAAAACGAAAGTGTTGTTGTTGTTCAATTTGAAAGGATTTCTGAAGGAAATACTCCAAGAAAAAGCTTCTGGAAGCCTCAATATCGATCCGATTGCATGGCTGGGTATTGAATTTCATGTTAATAAACCTCTGTTTTGTGACTGATCACAGGCTCTTTGCAAACTGATTCAAAATTGCACACAGTCAGGCTAAAAATGGGCTCTCCTAATCACTCGTTTTACATAATTTCCAACGTACAGTAACATGTTTGGTGACAAAAACTGAAGCATAATGTTGTACCAGTTAAATGTGTGGACACAAATATGGTTCATGCAAAAGTTTTAGAATAAATCATATGATGTAGAATAGAATGATTTAATAGCAAAATTTAAGAAAAATGTTGTCCTTCATTCAATGAGAATCATGAATGGACCAGGCTTTCTTGTATCAGGGAACCTTCAAAATTCACAACGAAACATGCAACCAAGGGTTCCCGATGGGCATAGGTAACAGTGCAAAAGCTAAGGCCTTTTTTTTTTATTAATTGGTTTACGGATTTTTCTGGCAAAAATGTCCAGGTGGAGGATGGAAAAAAAATAAAAATAAAATCAAGCCTCCACACTTTATTTATTTTTACTTTCTGACAAACTTCTTAGACACGAGAGGGCGGTAAAAAAAAAAAAATGATATGTCAAATCCAGGTAATAGCCAGTGTAATAATTACAAGACATTTACCAAAAGATCAATGACGGACGTTTCCTTCAACCAAGCGACAATATCAGTCGCTTTGCGTGAAACCAACACTTCAATAGGGGTGTTGACAGGACAAGTCATGTTTCCTGCTGTTATTTTGGACAGACAGGCCGGCAGATATGTCGTCAGTTGTCACTGATCTCCTTCAAGACCAAGTCCCCCACCGTCCCAGCAGTTACTGGACCGACAAAGCCCTTGAAAAGGACGGTCGCGTCCTGTCTAAGAGTCAGTGAAAACCACCGCGAGGCCGAACCCGCCATCTTGGCTTCAAACACTGCGCCGTTGAAATGATGTCATGTCTGGTCCCCGCACTACAGCCGAAGGTAACATGGAAGTCGGAAACCACCACCACTGTAACCAAGGGAAGTAACCCGCCTCCAAGACCAAGATGTCTGCAGAGTGTTGAACTCGTGCGAACTCGAGCGTGAAGAATTTATATAAGATGTTTTACGCACAGCAAGTATTAAAATGAGACCAATATTGCGAATTTTATGTTTTTATTCTTCCGACAGAGAGGTCAGCGGATACGACAGAAATAAAAAAAAAATCGAAAATCCAATTTTATTTTTATTTCACTTTTGGCAAAATGAAGGTCGGCGGATCCGTAAACCAATCAATAAAAAAAAAAGGCCTAAGCCATCAATAAATTAAAAAATTTAAAAAAATAAAAAATCATGAAATTATCATAGCCATCTGAAAATCTAATCATTTCATCTGTCAACATTCAGGAAGCTCTCACCAAAGTTTGGTCAGGCCCGACTTGATAGATCTGCAGATATTCAGCGGACAAGAACATGTTGATGGGCATAGATAACAGTGCAGAAGCTAAGCCATCAATAAATAATAATTTTTTTTTTTTTAAATCATGACATCATCATAGCCATCTGAAAATCTAATCATTTCATCTGTCAACATTCAGGAAGCTCTCACCAAAGTTTGGTCAGGCCCGACTTCATAGATCTGCAGATATTCAGCGGACAAGAACATGTTGATGGGCATAGATAACAGTGCAAAAGCTACGCCATCAATAAATAATAAAAAAAATAATTAAAAATCATGACATCATCATAGCCATCTGAAAATCTAATCATTTCATCTGTCAACATTCAGGAAGCTCTCACCAAAGTTTGGTCAGGCCCGACTTCATAGATCTGCAGATATTTAGCGGACAAGAAAATGTTGACGGACGGACGCTAGGACGGACGGACGTACGTACATGGCAACGACAAGACCCCACAGCCCTATGGGCTGAGGGGTAATATAGGCTTGTTTCCTGCAAGAGAGAAGCGGTCAACAGTTTTCAATGATGCCGGCAAGACATCATGATGTTCCAAAAATATCAAATCCGTATCGCTGATCATTCTTAATCCATAATATTCGTTGTGAAGTCGTCATCTAAAGAATGATGTATCTCAGTCACGCTTTGATTGTGACTGTTCATATGAGTACCATGAGGATCTTAAAGTACATGGGTTCATACGGCCCCTAGCCCCGGGTTAAGCGGAATTAGACACAAGTTACGAAACGTAGCGCCATAGATCTTGCACGCCACGTTCATATTTTGCTATCAGCATGCGATATGTATCGCCAAATTTGAGAAACTTTGAGCGGAGGCGCTTGGTGGAATAGCCCTGGGGACCGTTGCATGAACTGTGCGTAAGCCTAAGTCCGTGCGTAAGTCATACTTAGCGTGAGCGTAGCTACGCCGACCCGTACGTGTCACAAAGCCTTTAAATTTACGCAAAGCCGTAAGTTACTGCGTAACTTTAAGTCTACCCGAGAGTATGCTTAGCGTGAGCGCAACTTCGCTTGCATGTAACCATGCCTATAGTAGATTAATCTAAAGACGTAGTTGTCAAATTTTATGTATCTTATAAAATGTACAATACTTTTGGAGTCAGAAAATGGTCGTTCTTTTACTTTTTCTCTCCCTAGCATACGATCTCTCAAAGACAATGTGCAGTATTTCGCACCTCCTTTCACAAAAGAGCGAATACAAGAGTTACGATCCTTAGCCTCAAACGCAGATTGCTCTGACGTGTAATTATCAAGGTTAAATATTTACAAAGTCCATTGTCGGCTATGATTATAGTCACTGGTCGAAACTTTGTATCCAATACTAATTAAACATAAATTCCAAGTGATATTTATTGCAGAGGCCAAAATCTGAAACTTACGCATTGCGTAAATGTTGATGTAATTACGTCTGCCTTGCGCCAGGTTCGTGAAACGCGTGTAGAGCCGGGCGTAGTGTGAGCGCAACGCAGGTGTAAGTCCAACGTCGATCGTAACTTACGCAAGTTTCGTGCAACGATCCCCAGTTTTATAAGTTTCTGCAACAATGTTTTGTGACGTTGATTAAAATCGTCACATTTAACACAGGATCTAGCAAATGCTACTAAGCGAGATATGTATACGCCATATGCAGGTCCCACTGGAATATTACTGTCCAGAAAGGGATATCGAAATTGTAATCATCTCTTTTGTCATAAAGTCGACGAGAGAGAATGCCCGCTTCATTTTTATAGAGATATAGATCTAAATATGATGTGTCTGTAGGGCTGTCTGTAGTTTCCTTCAAATCCAGTGAAGGTGGATATATATCCTTCACTGCGTCATTTACATAGCGATTATCTACAGCGAGAAGATCGTCTATATAGCGTTTGGTGAATGGATCGGTTTTTGAAAGCGCCTGCATATAGTCATATTCATAAGAGAACAGATATAGGTCAGCCAACAGGGGTGCACAATTAGTACCCATTGGAATACCTATATGCTGCTGATATATTGTGTTGCCAAATTTCACATAGATCTTTTTAATGAGAAATTCAAGCAACTCTATAAACAAAGAAACATCCCATGAATGATATCTCTTGTATGTAGTAGAGCTAAAGAATGCTTTATGGCTTCCGACATTAATATATCTACGATCAGTTTTCTTGAACACAGATACTATTAACGAACTTAGACGGTCAATAAGGTCCTGATGAGGGATTGTAGTATAGAGAGTCGAGAAATCCCATGTGGATACATGTCTGTACGGTATGTGACCTTTAGCATCAAGTTCTTCCGTAAGACATTTTGAGTTTTTCAATATCCACATATATTCAACACCAGAGTTCTTAGAAATAGTGGCGCAATACCTTTCCCAAAATGCTTTTACCTCCTGAAGGGCCCTCGTCAATAGAGTTGAAAGAAGCTTGGTGGTACAGCTTGTAGAACCAGCTATGAATCTAGCTTTGTATGGTGATTTATGCATTTTGGGAGTCCAGTATAGTTTTGGTATGTCGTTATGATTGGTTGGAAGACAAATACCTCTCTCCCTGAGAAACTTTTTGTGATTGTTAAATAAATCTTCCAGAGTAAATGCAGTTTGGGAGTAAGTAGGCGTATTTGATGAAGATATGTCTACACTCAATTCTTTAACCAGCACCTGGTAATAGTAATATTTACATATGAATATTATATTATTCGGAGCTTTGTCTGCTGGGACTATGACGAATAAATAGCATCTCTACATCACATTGTTATCTAGATATATGAGACAACACATTTTGGGTATCGGCAATCTGATGAATGTAGAATTTGAGGATTGTACTTAGCATCTTAAATACAGCCTCTTAATACTGATTACATATCTGTTTAATTTCGTTTCCCATAATGTAGCAGTTAATAAAAACGTGTGTATATAGCAAAAGTGTGTGTCTCAAGTTAACGGCAGCTGTTCAAATGTCTCCTGGAACAGTAATAAATTAATAAAGATGTCAACTTGTGAACTCATAGAATCTGCACTGTCGATGGTTTAATGTCAGGGCCTGATCTAGACTTTTAGTTTGGGCACCCTTACCTGGCGCAGAGTGTGATAAGTTATAGTGAAATAGGCCGCGATGTGGGACTGTCGAAGCCCATGGAAGCTGTGGGAGTATTGAATGGTCTAAATACAGCCTGATAACTTAATATTTGGCAATAGTAATTGCATTAATATAGGTTTCAGCCTGTTCAGAGGGAATTTGCTAACAAAAATATATATATATATTTTTTTTTTTTCTTCTCATTTGGGCGCCCAAATTCATGGCGCCCAAACCCGTTATAACGGGTTCAAAAACGGCCTGGATCAGGCCCTGAATGTAATACCGGTACCATCTGCTGTGATATTTTTTTAACTCCCAGACAGATCTGTTTATTTTTGTCTCCCCTGCTCTGACCTCTAAGAACAATTTAATTATTACACCATGGCATTATTAACTGCATTCTCGAATCCCAAGCCTATCAGACTGTTGCCCAATGGGCATGACAGTGCACTCGCTGAGCCATCAATAAATAATAAAAAAAATAATTATAAATCAAATTTTCATCAGAATTCGGTCAGCTCAGAACTTGCTGTTAACAATGCCCTAATGCACGTTCCTGCCAAAAATCAAGGTTCTAATGGCAACGGTTCTCCTTATTTTGCCGACGAAAGGATTCGAATGGACTGACTGACTCACTCATTACCGTACAATTTGCGATCTGTAGCCTACTTCGTAGGAACAAGAGTAATTGTGGGTTTGTATGATAGAACACCGGTCTCTCCCTAAAAAATAGATGACAACTTCTCTATCGAGAATGTTTATGAAGGTCAGAGACATACTGGGTAAGTCATGGCAGACTTATTTCGCCCGCTCTATTGGCGCGGAGGGCGATCTTATATACAGGGTACATGTATATTGACTGCCGGCGGATTTGAGAGTTGACAGGTTGTCAGTGAGTGAGATAAAGGTTCATGAAGGAACCACCGGGACGACCGGGTATATATACTTCCTTTGTTCCCTTTATCTCAATGAAATGTTGTCATGGTTTCTTGGTAATAAAACATGCATATGATTGCACAATATTTATCAGACGAGTTCAGCGCCATATATTACATGTACACCTACATACATCGCTAAATAGCTGAAATATTGCTGAACACGACGTTAAACCCTAATTCTCTCACTCAGCCCTCGAAATTTGGCGTAACCGAAACGATCGGTTACGTGTCGGTTACGTGGTTGTAAATTCTGCAGAACGAATAATCGGTTACGTAAAAAATCAACTTGCGCTACGGTATGACGAGTGCCATTGAAAATGTCTGGGCGACTGGCCCAGTA
Organism: Hanleya hanleyi; assembly: GCA_036873755.1. Lineage (NCBI taxonomy): Eukaryota > Metazoa > Mollusca > Polyplacophora > Lepidopleurida > Hanleyidae > Hanleya > Hanleya hanleyi. The sequence goes on from JAVTVY010043822.1 coordinate 197,837, forward strand.
ACAGTCATCAATCGTTGCCTTACCGGTCTATATTTCACCTCTATGGTATCTTCGAATCATGCTTCGGAGTTTATACATGTTTTTATTATGGAATTAGTATCATGAACGTGTGATTTTGCATCAGAAAGAAATAAAAACACGGAGGTTCGAAACGAAAAAAACTGACATTCTGATGGCGCATAAAAACGGAAGCATGCGATATCAAGGGGACACAACTCCCAACATACAAAGCCTGAATTCATCCAATCAAATGTGGGTCAATTCTACAGCGCGGGACAGCGCGCACACGGAAGTGGATGGAAATCGAATTTCTCATCTCCGGATTCTCCGGACCGCAGGTTCGATATGCAAAACGGCTCAAAAGCGAAAATTGACTGTGAACATAAAAACATTCCAGAAGTGGTCATTTCACGATGACTTTAGAAAAGTGTTGTCTGCTTTTGTTTTACTTTCTACACATTTCACATTTTATTTTTTTCAACACCGTCCCTTTTATTCCATGCCTGGGTGCTTCTTGCTGAATCTCTGACAAATAAGTTGGACATGCCGCAGTTTGAGAATATTGCCGTCAGCTGCTGTTTCAAGGACTCTCAAAACAATTTTGTATTTTATTGTAATAATATATATATAATAATATATAATACACAATTTCTTCAGTTCCAGAAAAAAAATTGGCTAACCTGTTTACGTAACCAATGGGTTACGCAACCTAGTCCTACGTAACCGAACAATAGGTTACGTGAACATCGTGACCCAGAACTATTTTTGGGTTACGCAAATTTTTGAAATTTCGAGGCCTGCTCACTCTCTCCTATTACACCTATCTTTCACCCCTGGACATTCCTTAGATATACTGGCCAATTCACCACTTTGAAATTTGAAACGGATGATAACGCCCATTTTTGAAAATCATCAAAATGGGTAAAATACTTATATTGCACATCTACAAGGTACTAAGCATCATCCATGTTAGTTTCAAAGTTGCATCCATAACATAGTAACCCAGATATAGGCCGGACAAGAAATTGTTGACGGACAGGATAAAGGGCTAAAGACTCTGTGGAAATTCATCTAAATGGATACATGAATTGCAAGCACCTAAAAGGTGCGCGGACCCCTCAGTCCGATTTTTTTCTGGTCATGTAGGATATATCGTTCGTGTGATATATGTACTGTATATATAATAGACTTTGCATAAAATGTTTTAACAAGAGCGCTGCGGCGGGATTACAGCATGCATGAAAGTGTAGCTTGATCAGTGGCAAGGGAGGATCATGCATGAGCAAGTGTGATAAGTTATTGTGATAGAAACACATTAATTGACATATGCCCACCATTATCATTATTTTTTTTTGGTGGGGGGGGATGGGCATAAGCTTGAGGTATGCAAACAGGTTCAAAATTGATCTGGGTCAGGGCAGAAATAGGCTACCCTAACCTAGTTTTAAATAATTGCCAAGGTACCGCAACATGTTCGGTGAAGAAAATAAAAACATTATGTTGTACCGGTGATAGCTGACCGCTTAAAATGAAACAGTCGGGACACCCACAACATATGCCCATCCTTGGTAATCGCCTAAAATAGTAATAAAAAGAAATTTTGAAGATTGCATTTTTTTGACACCGTAAAATTGTGAAAGTGAAAGCTGTGAAATGCATCTAATCTTTAAAATATTGGTTAGTTGTGGACAGTATTGCATGAAAACAGCCTGAATCGAATCTGCTAAACCTCCAGAAACTTTACTGGCCTACTTGCTGAGGAATTAAACTACCAGAGCCTGAAGTAACATATTTTGTGAACTAATTTAAAGCCTTGAGGTTCCATCCAATGATAACCATTCTCAGATGGTCTGAATCTCGAATGGACTGCAACACAGGGCTCCCTGGAATCCGGGAACCGTCACAATACAACAACAACCAAGGGTTCCCAATGGGCATATGTCAGATGGTCTGAATCTCGAATGGACCTCTACACAGGGCTTCTTGTAATCAGGGAACCCTCAAGAGTCACAATGCAACATATAACCAAGGGTTCCCGATGGGCATATCTCAGATGGTCTGAATCTCGAATGGACCGCTACACAGGGCTTCTTTATTCAGGGAACCCTCAAGTCACAATGCAACATACAACCGAAGGTTCCTGATGGGCATTGATAGCAGTGCACAAGGTGAGCGTCAATAAACAATAAAAAATAATTAAAAATAATAAAATCATCATAGCCATCTGAAAACCTAATCATTTCATCAGTCACCATACAGGAAGCTCTCACCAAAGTTTGGTCAGGCCTGACTTCATAGATCTGCAGATATACAGCGGACAAGAACACATGTTGACAGATGGACATACGTACATACATGGCAACAACAAGACCCCGCAGCCCTATGGGCTGAGGGGTAAAAATGGATTCTGTCTATCTTCCATGCAAATTTTGAAGTTGTGCATAAATTATTAACCGAGATATGGACTGGACAAGAAATTGTTGACTGATGGCATAAATGGCCGTAACACTGTGGAGAATCATAGAAATGGGTAAAATACCTGAAAGTGCACATCTACAAGCTACTTAGCATCATATATGTTAGTCTTGAAGTTGTCCATCAAACAGTATCTGAGAAAAGGACCGGATAAGTTGGTGACAGATGGAAATACAGATGACCAGATGTACATGCTGCAGCCCGATGGACAGGGGTGTAAAAATGGGTTAATTTATAATGTGGAGAGACATAATGAGCCCTAGGAAATGCACTCCTCTGTCCTGATTTCACTGTAGACCAACATGTAGCAATTACACAACAGGAAACCATAATATTGCATGCACGTAATGAGCCATGCATTCACAAATGATCACGTATGCATGTACTTCCTACGAAACTTGTATCAGAATGTGACACTGGTACAAGCACATTATAAACGAACTAATGAGCTTTAACTAGAGCCAATTTGGCAGTACGCACAAGGATCCATATGCCACACCCTTAGGCCTTCAAGTTGCTTACAGAGAAAATATAGGGGGAAATTTGGAAAAAGATAGGAGAAAATAGATATTTTGTATTCAAATATAGGAAACACAGGATTGTAAGACGGGTCACTACTACATTGTAGGTTCCAAACTTGATACATTTAGTTCACTGGTGTTTAATCAATTATTCCTACTGGATGCGGTCATACTGGTGGTGATTGAGGAGACCAATATCTGCTGCTTTAGTACAACAAAGAGAGATCCAAATTATGTTTTTCATATTTGCTGAGCGCAGCGAGACAAACAAATTTTTCTGGAATCAATGTGTTTTGTTAGATGCCGATTTCACTCATTTCAGAGCACCGTTTAAAGGTCTCGAGAGTAATTGCCAAATTTGGGAAACAGAGGAGGTTCATCTGGCCTACAATAAAAAAAATATAGGAAATTAAAAAAAAAAAAAAAAGGAATTATAGGAGTCGCTTGAAGACCTGCACCCTACTTAAGGGCCTCAGTTATATGTGGCTTGCTTTTCCAGGGGAATCCGATTCCCATCAGCATTCCCGCAAACTAATTTACGGGAATCCAACAGATTCCTGTAAAATTTTAGCAATCAATATAGAAATGATAGCTTTGGATTCCCATGGATTCTGGTAGAGTTAGACTGCAAGAATCTGTTTGGATTCCCGTAAATTTTGAAGCAAGGCCTGTGGTACGTGGTCAATGGATAAGAATCCCAGTTACTGCCAAACCAATAGACAGGCAATAGATAGATAGATACATAGATAGATCAGGGTTATATCCAGGAATTTGAAGTAGTGTTCTTATTTGAAAAAAATAATGCCGAGCGCAGCGAGGCGTAGCGTACAGGCTGGTGTCCAGGGGCCGCCTAGGCCCCTGGAAGCTCTGGGGTCTTAGATGCTCTCAGGAGCATTCGAGCCCATTTCTGGCTATTTAAATGTCTTGTCAGATACCTGTAGATAATGAACAATTTACTTCTTTTTTTCCAAATTTTCACCATATTCAGGCTGATCTTGCTTGTGTTTCAAAATGACAAAGTTGAGCAGGGACTTGCTGCATGAATTTCCAGATCATTTACTTCCACGTGCTGTCAGATTGATACTATACCATGATGTCAACTTTGACTAAACTAATAACTAACCTTTTTGCTGATTAGACTAGGGCTCAGGGGCCGCCTAGGCGCCGAGAAACTCTGGGACCCTTGATGCTCTTAGAAGCATTCTAACCGATTCCTGGCTGCACATGTCTTGTCGATCAGACAAGCATATCATGCACATTTTACTTCTTGTTTAATCTGATCATCTGCTTTTAAAATTATTTACAGCTGCTGCTTTCAAAATTTATATTGAATAGATTCCTCTGTACAGTATTTTTATACCATGCTGTATATCATTCGAAGCTAATTCTCTTCCCACCTCGACTGCCTCAATGGGTTGAACATAATTTGTCCCAGCTTCGATGCCTGCATCATTTTCCATGTCGTGCTCAACATCTGCTTGACCTGTGTTTTCAATACCGGCAGCACAGCATCGAACAAAGAGAATGTCGACTTTGTGGCAGTCAGACCCTTCATCTTCCTTTAGTTTTTTTTTCAAATGTCCAGCCAACACACCGCATCCTCTTGCGCGGCCGCTACCCTTCGTATTTCCCCCAGACCGACCTTTCTGTCCCACCATGACGGCTTGTCATTGCAGATACACGTTGCAGATACAACGCGAGAACGCACACGCTGCCTAGCTCTCCAGACACTCACAGACGTACATATTTCCGACTTCATTCATAGTATAGACCTCTGCCTGGAGAACGAAAACTATCGCGCCCCTAGTGGCCAAGTTTATCAACGGATAGATGCCTAGTTGTCTCCCTTGCCATAAGTTTTGTCTAACGCGAGTTGACACACACTCGTCCAGGTGCAAACTTTCAAACATCGTAAAAAAACATCATTTGATTTTTGGAAAAAATCATTTGATATTTTGCAAAAACATATTCATTTTTAATTCATTTGATTTTGTACCTGTGTCCGTTTTACGGACGCTGTGAGACCCTAGATCTAACTCTGTAGATAAGCGATAGATAGATACGCAATAAATAGATAGATAGGCAATAGATACATAGATAGAGATAGATATATAGGCAATAGATACATAGAGATAGATAGATAGATAGGCAATTGATAGACAGATAGATAGATAGGCAATAGAGATAGGCAATAGATAGATAGATAGGCAATGAATACATAGATAGGCAATAGATACATAGATAGTAAATAGATAGATAGATAGGCAATTGATACACTGATAGATAGATAGGGCCAAGAAAAAAAATATGTCTGTTTCCGGTTACCCGACCGAGTCTAGATAAATCGTGCGACTCTAAAAATTTTATCAGCAAATTCCAACGAAATCTACCAAGGCCGCGTTTTACGACAACAACAACAACAACCGTAAAGCGGCGCGCCCACAGTCAGCATACCGTAAAGTGTGACTGGAGCTGACCGCATGGCATGGCGGCAGGTTGACGATCTTTTCAGGAAATAAAGCACCTACTTCTAGGTCGGGATTCGAGAAATCAGCAACCCGATTACGCTTCAGTCGACTTGATCATGTTTACCAGGACAATTTTAAACATATTCTCCATCAACTTCGAAAGAAATCTACTGATTTGATGGCTTGAAATGACGTTTGTTAAAGGAGTGTTTAGCGGACACGGCAGCTTGCAAGTGGTGTTCGTTTTCAGCGAAATCGGCGACGACACAGTCAAAGCTAGTCGCCGCCAAAGTCTAACCGACCGGTACCATTTCTCGGCTAAAAAATCCAAAATTTCCCGACTTGTTTTATTATGAATGCATTGAAATAAACCCAAGCAAGATTCAAGCAAGTAATAATTCTTCTGTTTTCGAGAAATGGCTTGTTCAAATCATTGTACTGTTGTACAGTCAGGAATCGCGTCTCGTTTCTCAAATTGTTCGAATTAGCTAGTCGCAGGTACAAATCTCCATGATGTTCAAATTAATTTCCCATTTCATTTTATGTTGTATATGTCAATTTTTTCTTCAGGCTTTTCCAGAAAATAAGTACACTCTCCCTATGGAAGGCACTGAAATTCCACATGGAATTTTGTATTTTTCACAAAAAATTTCATCATTTCTGGGCGGAAATCCTTGAAATATATTGTTTTGCATATCAAGTTAATAAATTAAAACGATACTCGTTTTGGTGGTAAACAGCAGTCAAACACATTATTGGCAATTCTCATTTCCATAATATCAGTACAATAACTGGTTTCAGCAGAACTTATTGAAATATCAAGATTTGCTGGATCCAGTAGAGATAAAAATACCAACAATATATTTTGAGGGTATCCCCCCCCCCCCCCCCTTTATCTTTTGGGGGATAAGATCTTTTGAATATCTGAAAATATGGGGGGATGTGTCCTGGGAGAATATGTTAAAGTGGGTGGGAATGTTATACAATCAAGAATATATTTGTAGACCATTGTATATGGGACAGGAGTACTGGACATCAAAATAAAATTTATTTTCAAAATAAAATTTTTTTTGGCCCTACCTACTCTATTTTTTTCTGGCCCGTAATCGGAAACAGACATATATTTTTTTTTGGCCTAGGCAATAGATACATAGATAGATAGGCAATAGACAGATAGATAGGCAATAGATAGATAGATAGGCAATAGAAAGATAGATAGGTAACAGATAGATAGGCAATAGATAGACAGATAGATAGGCAATAGATAGATAGATAGATAGGCAATAGATAGGCAATAGATAGACAGATAGATAGGCAATAGATACATATATAGATAGATAGGCAATAGAAAGATAGATAGGTAAGATAGATAGGCAATAGACAGATAGATAGATAGGCAATAGATAGATAGATAGGCAATAGATAGATAGATAGGCAATAGATACATAGATAGAGATAGATAGATAGGCAATAGATAGATAGATAGGCAATTGATATACCGATAGATAGGCGATAGATAGATAGGCAATAGAAAGATAGATAGATAGATAGATAGGCAATAGATACATAGATAGATAGGCAATAGATAGATAGATAGATAGGCAATAGAAAGATAGATAGGTAACAGATAGATAGGCAATAGATAGATAGATAGATAGATAGGCAATAGATACATAGATAGATAGGCAATAGATAGATAGGTAGGCAATAGATATATAGATAGATTGGCAATAGATACATAGACAGATAGATAGGCAATAGATACATAGATAGACATATAGATAGGCAATAGAAAGATAGATAGGTAACAGATAGGCAATAGACCGGCAATAGATATATAGATAGGCAATAGAAAGACAGATAGATAGGCAATGGATACATAGACAGATAGGCAATAGAAAGATAGATAGGTAACAGATAGATAGGTGATACATAGATAGATAGATAGGCAATAGATGGACAGATAGATAGGCAATAGATACATAGATAGATAGGCAATAGAAAGATAGATAGGTAACAGATAGATAGGCAATAGATAGATAGATAGATAGATAATAGATAGATAGGCGATAGATAGATAGGCAATAGAAAGATAGGGAACATATAGATAGGCAATAGATAGATAGATAGGCAATAGATAGATAGGCGATAGATAGATAGATAGGCGATAGATAGATAGACAGTTAGATAGATAGAAGAACCTATAATTATCCGGGATTACACAATTACATGTCGTCCAAAAACTCATTAATACCAGTATGACCCTGCATAACATGAATTGCAGGCAAGCACCTAAAAGATGCGTGGACCCCTCAGCCTGTTTTTTTTTAGTCAAGTAGGATCAGGGCTGCATCTAGAGCCAATTTAGTTTCGGAAAACATATGGGCGCCCAAAACTCAAATGAAACAAAAAACGAAAGTGTTGTTGTTGTTCAATTTGAAAGGATTTCTGAAGGAAATACTCCTAGAAAAGCTTCTGGGAGCCTCAATATCGATCTGATTGCATAGCTGTGTATTGAATTTCATGTTAATAAACCTCTGTTTTGTGATTGATCACAGGCTCTTTGCGCCGAAATTCACTTTAAAAAATTGGACCCTCAATAATGAATTAAGAAAAGGAACTGGGAGTTTGGGATAGGAACCTGCAAAAAATCCTTGGATACCGTATATAACAGACTTCGGTTTCACGTGAGTGGTGTGCTGGGATTACAGCATGCAAGAAAGTGTAGCTCTATCAGTGGCAATTTATGCATTGCACAAGTGTGATAACAAGTAAACACACTGATTGACACAGGCCCACCCTTATCATTATTTGGGGGGGGGGGGGCATAAGCTCCAGGTATGCAAACTGGTTCAAAATTGCCCAGAGTCAGGCTAAAAATGGGTTCTCCTAATCACTCGTTTTAAATAATTTCCAAGGTACAGTAACATGTTTGGTGACAAAAATTGAAGCATTATGTTGTACCAGTTAATTGTGTGGACACAAATATGGTTCATGCAAAAGTTTTAGGATAAATCATATTATGTAGAATAGAATGATTTAATAGCAAAATTGAAGAAAAATGTTGTCCTTCATTGAATGAGAATCTTGAATGGACCAGGCTTTCTTGTATCAGGGAACCTTTCAAATTCACACTGATGGGCATAGATAACAGTGCAAAAGCTGAGCCATCAATAAATAAAAAAAAATAAAAAAAATCATGAAATCATCATAGCCATCTGTAAATCTAATCATTTCATCAGTCAACATTCAGAAAGCTCTCACCAAAGTTTGGTCAGGCCCAACTTCATAGATCTGCAGATATTCAGCGGACAAGAACATGTTGACGAACGTACGTACATGGCAACGACAAGACCCCACAGCCCTATGGGCTGAGGGGTAAAAAGTAGTTTAATTTTAGGGTAGAGAAAATTGTCAGAGCAGTTTCCAGGCTATGGTGTATATATGTAGTGACATTTCAAAAAGCGTTTACTATAAAATTACTATCATCTTTCTCGGACAGATATGCATCAACACATGATTTTGATTACTGTGACATTGACCTTTGACCTATAGATCCACACATAAAACAAGACTGTGGTCTTTCAAAAGTATTGGTGAGTCAAAAGATATCACCCGGACAAGTTTTATTTAGCACTATGGAAGAACGGAATGGCAATAACATTAATGTGGCTGTCTGCCGGACATGGAAGGATGTTTATAGTCTGTGATTATATACAATGCCTGGACTGTTCATGCACACTCACTGGTATTCCAACTGCACATTTACCCATAATTCATCTTAACTAATTATGATGACTCATCTTTGAATAGAAGAGGAACAAAGCTTGAAACTGAAACTTGGTTATGAAATCTCTAATCTCTAGCCGGTTTATCCTGAGCTATCCAAACTGTAAATACTAATCATTCAATTAAGCACAATATTTACACATGTAATATTATATATTCCTAATTAGGGCAAATATCTGCCACATGAATCATCTTTGATTAACTGATATACACCAGTAGCTTACTGGTTCACTTGTGTTTATGTTTATTTCAGAAGGTCATGGTGGACATTCAAGTTAGGCCATCTCTCAATGGACGGTAAGAGAAAACTTCAAAGCACCAAGAGTCTTCTTCAGGCTTCACATGTTGCCACTAGAATACAGTATATTCCTAAACTCCAATTGTCATACTGCAGCAATGCTGTCATTTCTAATCTTGATGTTGCATGAAAACAAAGCTTCCAAAAACCAATCCACTTCCACAACAACGATTTTGACCACCCAACTCAGAAAGAAGCAATTATTTTCCTGCATAATTATAGCGCTGTTCTTGGACCACCCTACTCCAAACAACACAGTCATTTTCCTGGACAATGGGAGAATACAATTGCACAATAGCGTCATCAGAAATATCAGTTCAGGATACAGATTGGTTAGCTGGGAAAGAAAGGTGTGAAAAGGGTTCATACACCTTAAATCTTCCAATTTTCAAGGCCTTTTCCAGGTCTTTTCAATGTACCTGCAATAGTTCCTGTTTCCAAGGTATATTACATCCAATGTCACTGAAGCCATGTAGATGAAGTTTCGTTATTTGTTTACTGAAACACGAGTATGAATGTCCTGTACACAAATATATTGATCATAAACTGTGTTTCAAATATATTTGAAAACTTTTTTTAAATAACCAAAAAATATACTGCCATGAGAGGGGGGGGGGGAGGAGGGTAGATACTTAATGTAGGAATCTATTGTCTGTGTCCTTGTGTGGCTGAAAAGGTACAAGTTGTCCCCATACTTGGCTATTGTATGCAGTCTCGTGATTCTTACATGGAGTATGAACTTGATGGGGTTCATTTTGCCATCTGAAGGCAAAGGAAGGTACAATTTTGAGCTACAACTTGACAATTGAATTGTCAACAAAGGACAGAAATTCCTGATTTGAAGAGTACTTTTCTAGTTTTTATAGCTTTTTCAAGGCCTTGAACACTGAATTGTCATTTCAGGACTTTTCAGTGTATTTCAGTGTAGTGTATGAACCCTGTGTGAAATGGTAAAACGGGAGTGAAACTCAGGGCCATTGATTGGCTATATAGTCCTTGTGCAAGGACCAGGAAAAGAGAGAGAGAATTAAGGTTTAACGTCACATTCAGCAATATTTCAGCTATACAGTGACGATCAAACAAAATTCTAAGTGTTTAAGTTAATAACTTAGTAATCTAATGCATTAACTCTTTCCCCCATATAAGCGGGTTTTGACGGATTGTGTCGATCCCCATGCAAGCGTGTTTTGACGGGTGTTCGCCTAACCCATGCAGACGGATTTTGACGAGTCACTCGAGTTCCCATGTGGTGATTCTTCTTGCAATTTTCTGCGTTTGAGTAAAACCTAATTAAAACTATACATTTTCAGAAAGCCAAAATTTCAACAAATCTGTCTATATGGACTGTAATTGGTATGTTTTATAGTAAGGGTAAACTGAAATCGGGAAAGGAACAGAAATAATCGATAGAAAACGCGCGATTTGACAACAAATGTGTTGGTGTGCTCCAAGAGACACGTTCGAAAAACAGTAAAATCTGCTTTCAAATTCCTGAATATCTAACCTTGATGACTAACTCGTCAAATCTGCCCATCTGAGTTTATTTCACATATTCTCCCAGGGCCTGTTCATCTTCATTAAAAATGTTGATGCGCATTTCTTCCGTGGTCGCCGTGGGCAAAACCCACGCTGCAGTGGCCATGGCGACCACGTGCAAACAAAGCGTGTTCTCCAACCACGCCGGGCGTGATGAAAAAGTTCGTCAGCCTTGGCCAATCAGTGATGCTGTTTTATTTTCACCTTCTAAATATAGTCACCATCTTTATTCTCCTTTAAGGATGTACATCGGATATTTTCAGTTATAGCTCGTTCTATACCTGCCATCTCGTGATGTCACTGCCAAATCCCGAATCTAGGGGAAATTAGCTTTGTAACGGTATACAATACATGCGGATGCAAGCTGGAGAAGCAGGAAGTGAGAGCTGCAAAACGCAGCTAAAATGCAACAATTTCTTCGCTTTTTTCATGATTTTCAACCGACGGAAAGCAGACACAACACATTTTCTCACACGATTATTTATTTTTCAAATAAATGTTGCTGATATTGGTATAAAACTTGAAAAAATTACGTAGAATGGGTCTGTGTGAGACCATTGGTAAATATTTCTCCACATGACATGGGACATGAGATATTTTACATCGCTGGAGAAGTATGAAAATTGAAATACGTCCATGGGTTAAAGACCTACGCCATTACAAATCTATTATGGGTCAGAGAGAGAAAATTCCCCACAAGTCTAAGGGGGAAAGAGTTAAAACATACACACATTAGAACTTATGAAACCGATTTCTCTCAAATAACCCAAGATACAGTCTTCTTTTGACCGAGTGAAAAGATCTTCTAAAGTAGCTGGTCGATAAAAAGAATCTCAGCCAAACTTAGCAACCAGTAATTAAAATCGTTGCCTTGGGTCATCTAAATGTAGGAGCCAATGGCTATCACCTTGGGCTACCCCAACCTAGCAGGCAATGGCTACATGTATCACCCTGAGCCACCCAAACCTAGCAGTCAATGGCTATTATCTTGGGTCATACGAATCTAGCAGCCAATGGCTATCACCTTGGGCCACCCAAATATAACAGCCAACGGCTATCATATTGGGTCATACAAACCTAGCAGCCAATGAACCCAGAGATTATTACCTTGGACCAGACAAACCTAGCAGCTAATGGCTACCATCTTGGACCAGACGAATCTAGTAGCCAATGGCTATCGCATTGGACCAACCAAACTTTGCAGCCATTGACCATCACCTTTGGTCGACCAAATCAACCAGTCAATGGCTATCACCTTTGGTCACCCAAACCAATTTATCAGCTAATGGTTATCACCCTGGGCAACCCAAACCTCAGCAGCCAATGGCTATCACCTTGGACCAGACAAGCCTAGCAGGCAAAAGCTATCACCTTGGGTCAAAAGAACCTAGCAGCCAATGGCTATCACCTTGGGTCACCCAAACCAATCAGCTAATGGCTATCACGTTGTATCACCCAAAATAGGCAGTGGCTGAACCAATGGCTATCACCTTCGGTCAGCCAAACCAATCAGCCAATGGCTATCACCTTGGACCAGACAAGCCTAACAGGCAAAAGCTATCATCTTGGGTCAAAAGAACCTAGCAGCCAATGGCTATCACCTTGGGTCACCCAAACCAATCAGCTAATGGCTATCACGTATCACCCAAAATAGGCAGTGGCTGAACCAATGGCTACCACCTTCGGTCAGCCAAACCAATCAGCCAATGGTTATCACCTTGGCCCAAAAACTCCAATCGACTTATGGCTATCACATCGGACATCTCAAAACTAGCAGCCAATGCCTAATGGCTATCACCTTGGAACAGACAAACCTAGTAGCCAATGGCTATCACCTTGGGTCACCCAAACCACATAGCTAATGGCTTTCACACTGGACCACCCAAACATAAGAGCCAGGCAAGCTACATGTACCACTAAAAGAAGCAATGGCTTTGAACCAGATACATTGGACATTGAACTCTCATTCTGGCACTTGCCACTCTTCAAACTGAAAGCAATCAATTACCTGCTACCGTATTGGATAGATAGATAATTTATTGCGTGAAGTTTGTGCCAACATTTGGCTAAAAACGCATACATAGAATGAATAAAATTGAACATACAAATACAGACATCGGATTGGATTAGCCAAGTCAACATTATGGTAATAGACTTGGGGAACAGAACTACTAACTTTTCATAGCAGAAGTATTATATTACGATATAGGTTATGATAGTATTACTTCAACACAACTATTCTTCTAAGAATTGACTGTGTATAAAATATAAATAGAATATTATGGCCCAAGAGAACAAACCGGTAACTTTGTAAGTGGTACACATGAGGAACACATCAGACTCGCATTCAATCACAACCAGAGAGAGCAGTGTCAGTGGGAAGAACAATATTCAACATAAAACCTACAAAACGGGCTAAAGAATAATCAGATTATTGAGAATGTAATTTATACGTACACAAAACTCCAAGGTTCTTTAGTTGAATGGAATCTGGTGGGAAAAAGGCCAAATTTCACGACTCTGTGCTGAGTTCACTGTGGAAAATTTGTACATGTGGAGTGCAGCAATACAAAAGCCAGACCCATCCCTTCCAAACAGCTACAAATGGTGTACTAAGAATGGTGTTACCAAATACTGCGTATTATAGCTTGTCTGCACAGCCACACTGATGACTGGGTTAGTGGGTCAGGAGGGTACCAGAATAGCTTTCTGACCTACATACTGTCTATATATAAATACCTACACTGTTGGACAGTTCACTGAGGAAGGCCCATCACTAGGCTGTATTTGATTAACACAGGGCAGGCTGACACCTTGGGTATGCACACCCTCAAAACACACAGAGTGGGCGCTGAAGAGTTTTACACTTATTGATTAAACCTAGGTTAGATAACCCTTCATACGGAGTACTAATTTCACTATGGTATATTCAATGTACAATGTACATGTATTTTATATCACAAATTCATAGGAAATGCTCTCTCCTTAATGACTTCCTCAGTGCCATAACTACGAAAATGTAATATCAGGTCATCAGGTCCAACAACCGAAGTCACAAGGTTTTATAGCTCTTCCGAGTCTCAGAGTCTTAGTCTTTTACTGTAAGGACCGAATCCTCATCAACCCCAGTCATGGTTCGTCTGACAAAGCCGAACCATGACAGAAGATGACCAGCTGTTTTATTTAAATAGGTTTTCCGAAAAGCTTTCATGACAGGACCTTTCCGAATATGCCCACATTTGAACAAATTATAAATGCCACAGTCTGTTGTATATTTCATCCCCTCTGTTTTGAGATGCCCCGGCCATGTCGTCTCCATCCAGAATTTCGAAAAGTTAGTCCTGCTTTTTCTCCACCTAAAGTAGGCCTTCCCCCGAAGGTGGCATATATCACGGTCAAACGCTGTCCATTCATTGGCTGTTATTTTGAATGGATGGTTCGAGTCCTAGCTGTACTGCCCACATGTGGACATGTCGGGCTGGTACGGAATATACGGACCTGCACTCATTCTCGCGAGCCAGTGTATCAATCGATAAGTTACGATCGATACACTGGCTTGGTTAGTTACCGATAGCAGTTCTGGATATAAATAACTCGAGGGGTTTCCACTAAACCGAACCAATCAGTAAGCGCGCTGAAGCAGCTCATCAGGTCAATCCGCAGCGAGGGTTTGAGTTCTGACTGGTTTGATTTCATCGCTGGCCAAACTGCCTTTGAAGTTAGACTGAAATCGCCATCGGGTGTCAAAGCAAAAACCGCAGGCTTCAGATACCGATG